>PVIH01010405.1:0-46308 GCA_004025045.1 Sigmodon hispidus | reverse complement strand
TGCTCTGCTGAATACCTGAACTGAATGCCTGTGTCAAGCCCTAGAACCCAGGGTCCTTCATGGGTTTCCATTCAGAATGGGAATCCTAATATATCTAAAACTTTTATGTCTTTTTGTAGACTAAAAAATTCATAGAAGCTTCAAAAAATCTGGGGAGACATAAGACTTAGAACTAATTTTCATAGATCAAAAGGACTCCAGATAAGTACAGCCTAAATTTCCCCGCCTGTCCACTTCTGAGGATGTTATTTATGCCTCTCCTGGTCTTGAGATTCCTCTTCTTCCTCAATTACTAAGATTACGGGCCTAAAAGTTCCAAATATATTACAATTCCCTTTATGTTCACAAACTATAACTCCTGTCCCTAGTCTATGTCTGTCTCAGCAGATTTCCACTTGGCTTCTAGACACATCACAGCATCAGCCTTGACTACAACCTGCTCCAAATGACTACAAGTCCTGAACTTACTGAAAGCTGGCATGGACTAGTCCAGCTAAGGTGAATGCTCCCTGCTTCTACAGCTGGGTCAGATAACTACATGATTCTGATGAGTGTCCCATTGCCCAGCCTTTGACTAGCCTTTCATCATTCCTGGGCCTGACACCCCAGTTTCATCTGGAAGTAGTTACAGGGAGAATACATTATTCCTTGCCCCCTGCCCTTCATAGGCTGAAATGCTGAGCCAAAAACAACAACAAACTCAAACAAACAAACAAACCCACCAACAACAAAACCAAAAATCCCTCCCTGACATAGGGGACAAAATGCCTACCTTTAATGCCCGTTGTCATACCAGAAAAATAGACCCATATTTTTCAAATAGTAGATTTATTAACTAAAATAGTTCTACAATACGATAAGACACTTGACCTTCTTTCTACAAAACCAAAGAGGTATTGTATGGCTTTAAAAATTATTATTTTATGCATACTATTTAGGATTATAACTGGTTACACTAAAAAAAATTACAAAAACCAAAACCTGAGTTAAAATAAATAACTGATCTCCCTTCCTAATTTCCAGGTTCCTTCTAGATAAGGAACTCTGTGAACCCTTACAGGCCTTGGCCCTTCTGCTTCTGTTGTTAGTGGCTCTTTCATCGCTGATGCCTTAACTAAATCATAATTCCTGTCTAGGTACCATGAAGCTGATGGCTTTTAGATCCCAATATCAGCCTCTAAACCTTTCTCAAGAATTCAAGATAGAGATTCAAGTGGGGAATGAAAGGGTTAAACTCTATCACTCTCACAACTGAGTTTAGGTTTCAGTTCTCTGAAAAGGACAAAACAGTTATCTCTCCCACAAAGGGCCATTTATCCACAATGTCCTTCCATTCAGAGACAAGGCCTGAGTCAGCCTGACAATGTCTCAAGGACAAATCCAATAGGCCCTTATAAACCACATTCATACTTGCCCAAGCTTATATAAATATATCCAAAAATGATAAGACTAAACCTCAGCCAATCAATATACTGATATGACTGCCGTTTGCTTCACCAATTATGTATGAGATGACCTAACTGTCCTAAAAACCCCCTTAGCTATGCTTAAAAAGAGCCTATAGTCTCCTCTCAAGGTTGTCTGTTTTGTACAGGTGAATGGACCCCTCATTCAGGCTAGAATATTAATAAATGTTCTTTGCTTTTCCATACTATTTGAGTTTGGGGTCTTCCTTCGACATTTCCTCAGATCCTTACAGCATGTGTGTGTGCCTCTGAGGGGGGGGCTCTATCACTCCCTGCCTATTCTCTGAGGTAAAGTCTCCCCCTGAATATAGGGATATCGGTTTCTCCCCTAGGCTGGAAGCAAACAAGACCTAGTGTTCTCCTGTCTCTACCTGTTTCAGAGCTGGAGTTTAAAATTCTCCTGCTAGGAGAAATGCCTGCATAGGTACTGGACGTGGAATTCTAGTCATCATTGATATTGAACAGCAATCACTCCTAACAGCTGAACTAACTTTCCAGCCTCCAGCCATCCCCTATTCAGTGTGCTAATTTATTCGACATTCCCCCTGGTAACTAACCTGTCTCTGGTCTATTTCCTTACTATTGAATTTCAATTACAGTCATGTTTTCCACGATCAGGAATCAGTCTCTTACAAGTGTCACATGTCCTTCCCGGAACTGGGAGTGGAAACCGTGTACCAGGGTCTTCTCCTCCCAAGTTCTGCCCTCACAGTCTCTGATCAATGGCCTCCCTTCTTTTTAATGCCATTGGCCATCCTCTAAACCAGCCAATATGTCCCAGGACTCCTTTTTATTTTTAGTAATTTAATTTTGGGGTTATGAACTGAGCCCTATTTTATTTGTTTTTTGTTTTAATGAATGTTTTGTCTGCATGGTTGTGAGTATAGCATGTCATGAAGTATCCGAAGAGGCCAAGAAGAAGTGTCAGCCGCTCCTTGGCCTGAAACTGTTAGAGATGGTTGTGAGCTACCATGTGGGTTCTGGGAACTAAACGTTTGCAAGAGCAGCAAGTGATCTTAATAGCTAAGCTACCTCTTCAGCCCTGTCAGGATCCATCTTATTCAGGGCTACCTGGTGCAGCCTGCCCCCTGCCCTAAGCACTGGGGATTTTCTCACACCCTGAGTTTCTTGCAGTGTTTCTGAATGTGCAAGAGAATGTAGGAATGTCTTTCTGTAGAAATCACATCGCCTTGCCATAAGTGTGGGGAAAACCTTCATCAGGTAAGATGTT
This sequence comes from Sigmodon hispidus, assembly GCA_004025045.1. Lineage (NCBI taxonomy): Eukaryota > Metazoa > Chordata > Mammalia > Rodentia > Cricetidae > Sigmodon > Sigmodon hispidus. The sequence goes on along the minus strand of PVIH01010405.1, from coordinate 43,611 downwards.
AAGAGTGGAAGCTGGAAATATGGCTCAGGCATCATCATGTGCTTGCTTCATGAAGGCCTCAGCTGGGTCTGAATTGGAGCCCACATACAATGGTAATACTAGCTGTGGGAAGGCAGAAACAGAACATCTGGAGCTCACTGGCCAGGGAAGTCTTGTGGAAATCCCATACACTCCAAGTTCAATGAGAGAGTGTCTCAAAAAATAAGAGACCACCCCTGGTCTCTACACACACACACACACACACACTCACACATCGGTAGAAGGAACCGATATACAAAGGCCCTGTGGCAAGGGAAGCATCAATCTGTGTAAAGGGTCCATGAAAAGGAGCAAGATTAGTGATTTAAGCCTGTCTGGCTGACAAGGAAGAATGCAAAGGCCTCTTAAAAGCTCTACGCAGTTCAGGGAGCTGGAGTTTGGGATTTAGTGGTGGTAAAAGAGCCTCAGCAATGGGCTAACAGTGACGAAGGACAAGCCCCAGGTCTCTGGTTAGTTCAGCCTCAAGCAGCTAACAAACTGGAAGGCTGGCAGACAGGCTGAGAACAGATGCGAGTGTGGCCAGGGAAAGGGCCAGGAATCTCTGAGCTGAGAAAAAGGATGGGCTAGCCAAGGACCAGTGGGAGGGTGGCTGGGGAAGGAGGGGGGTGTCACGAGCAGAATCCCGGGCATTTCCCCAGTGGTCAGCTGGAGACGAATCGGACAGAAAGCCTAGACACTCAATGGCGGTTCAATAACCTTTACTGATGCTTATTCAGAATACACAATCCACATCAAACACATTAATCACACATTAATATGATCACACATTAATATACATTAATATAATCATACGACCTTTTCCTCGCCGTTATGTCCACACTTTCTGTCAATGCCCCCGGGGTGGGAGTAGTCAGGCCTCGGTCACTGGTTCGGGCTGCAATTTGCTCGGACTCTGTGATCCCTGGGCCTAGGATACGGTCCTTCAGCGTCCGTGAGTTGACCAGGTTGGAGGGAGTTCGGCTGCGGAGCCTCCTCAGAGTTCCAGGTGTTAGTCTCTGAGGGCTAGCTGGAGTCCTTTGCACTTCAGCCACGAGGCTGGAGCCAAAAACTCAGCATGCTTCGGATCTGGCCTCCCTTAATATGCTAATCCGGTGGCCAAGCCGCATCACCATGACAACTGGGTGAGGCAACCCTCTTCGCTTATCTATCTGTCCGGCCTTTCACTCTGCCAGAGTAACTTTGGGTGGATGCTAGGAGAGTAACCTTCTGTTTATCTTTTGCTCCCCTCTGAACCTCTATCTCATTTTTCCACACATTATGCCTTCAGGCTAGCCTAGACTTGTCCAAAAGGACTTCCATTTTATGCTCTTTACAGGGGGGCACTCCAAGAGGAGCTGGGGTGATGGTGTCACAGTTTGGTTAGAGCAGAGCCAGGAGAGGACCAGAAGGAGGTTTCTTGCCCTAGAGATGTCTAGGCTCCTGGAGGGTGTAGGGAAGAAGTTAGTTCAAGCTTGGACAGAGAGCAGAGACGCGGAGCAGTCAGAGGTGGTGGATGCTTCAGAGCACTCGGGCGAGGTAGTAAGTGGGTCTGTGTCCACCAGGATGAGGTGAGGAGACAAGACTCAGGCCAGGAGGCCGCACAGAGTGTACTAGGCCGTTGGGGCCCAGAGGGACTGGGAGGACTTGGGTACAGAATCTAAGGGAGCCAGACAGACTGGGGAAGATGGGAAGGTCGACCCTAGAAGGCAGCGTGGGAAGGGGTGGGAGAATGGGACAGGAGATAGGCAGGCGCCTGGCTGTGGGATGTGGAAGTGGACTCGGCAATGTCCGAGGGGGAACTGAGAATGGAAGGACCGGGCAGGGGAGGATCCTAGGGCTAGTGAGGGGCAGAGGGTAGAAGTGGAAGGATGGAAGGCGGGGAGAGACAGGCTGGACTAGGTCTGCAGGGTAGTGGGGAGTGAGGGTGGGAAATGGGCCGGGTAGAGTCACGAGGCCAACGGGGAGGCAGAGATAGGACTGGGAGGATGGGGGAGGAGGGATGGGCTGCGTCCCAGGGGCTTTATGGGGGTGGTTGGAGAAAGGAGGGCGGGAGGATGGGCGGGGCAGGGTCCGAGGGGCAGTTGTGGGTGGGGATGGAGGGGGAGGATTGAAGGCGGTGGAGGCGGAGCAGCGGAGGATGAGTCCCGGGCCTAGACTAACTCCACTTTTTCTCCTTCCGCACAGCGGGTTTCCGCTTCCCTCCAGGGTACTGGGTGAGGCCGTGAGGTTGAGGCTCAACGAGGTAGCGCCGCTATGTGGCCCCCGGACGCAGAGCCCGAGCCCGATCCGGAGTCCGCGGACCGCCCCCGAAGTGGCAGGACAGTGCCCGGGCTCCGCGCCCTGCTGCCCGCACGCGCCTTCCTCTGCTCGCTCAAAGGCCGCCTCCTGCTGGCCGAGTCGGTGAGTGCGCGGGCTCCCTGGGTGCCCGAAGCCCGGTCCCTGCACCCCCAGCCCCAGTTCCTGCACCTCCAACCCAGGAGAGTCGCGCCAAGTTCGGCCACCGCCCCCAAACTTGCAAAGGCTGCTCTGTGGCTGAGCGCGAGTCAAAGTCAGGCTGGAGCGGTGCTCTTCCCGGCATGCGAGACCCTCGAAAGGGACCAGAGGACACAGGTTTAAGGACCTTGTCCCCGCCGACGTCCAGGCCTGGCCGCGGTGTGACCTCGCGTCTCCCGTTCTGCATACACTCCCACCTCCCCGAGTGAGAGCCCGGCGCCCGTGGGGTGCGGATCCTTAGAAGAGAGACAAGCCCCGGGGGAGTGGGTGGGGCTGGGGCTGCTTAGTGAAGGTGCAGGCAGACTGCTGTCCCAGGGTGGCGAACTAGAGGGGTGACTTCATCCCCCTTCTTCCTCCCTCCCCAGCCACGTTCCTTCCTCCTTCTCGCTTGTCCCCACCCGACTAGGAAGGTCTTCTTTGTCCTCCCAACACTCCGGCATCATCGCGTGTGGGGCGGGAACTGGCATGGGGCCTATGGAGATGGTGAGAGGGGCGGGAGGAAGGACAAAAGGAGGAAACAGCCCTTGGCGACAGCTACTTGTTGCTTAGATCCCTAGCAACTTGATATCCGATCCGCTTAAGGAGGTAGGGATGGGAGAGACAGAAAGCGCTTTTAACTGCATCTAGGAACTTTGACAGGTGACTCAATCGAGGGGCCTTGAGAATAGATGGGTGAGTTTCTGCAGGACTTCTCCCTTATGTCCCAGGACACAGGGAGAAGGCGTCAACCCTGAGGTCCCTAGTAGAATCTAATACTAATCTAATACTCACTTCCTAAGTGAGATACCAAGCAGACCTAGAGCTCACTCTTAGAGTGATCATCTCAAATCTCGGGCGGGGAATTGAGGAGGCTTCAGTCCTACCCTACCCAGTACCTCTTCAGAAGTAGGGTGAGTGCCAGCCAGAATTCACAAGATGTCCTGGCTAGGTGCCAGAAATTCAGGCCTAGGAAAGTAAGAAGGGAAGGGTGAGCTCACCGGATAGAGCGTAGCTACTTTTCCCCTCCTCTCCCTGGTCCCATGCAAGTAGTCTGACATGGATGGGAAGCTGGGGAAGGGGCCACCGAGACTTGGGGGATAAGAAAAGAGACTCAAAGTATGTATGTGCACGGGGGTGCCACCAGAAGCACACTTACTTGAGGGGACAATGAGAACAGAGAAGAGCAAACACAGTGGAGCTGATCACCTGGCAACCTCAAAAGGCCTCTCTCTAAGCCTCAGTTTCCTGTTTGCCCAAGGGAAACTCAGCTTCCCCCATGGCGTGTTCAGAGAAAGGGGTGGGAGTGGGGTTGTCTGAAGCAGCCATAGCACTTCCTCCGTGACATCAGTTTCCCCTTTTAGCCCCTTAAACTATTTACTGAGCCATGGACAGACTCAGACCCTGCCATAGTGGTAGATATATGCCAAGGAAGATGAAGACCTTTTTTAATGCCCGAAGTACAGATAGTGATCCACTGTAAGCTGGGTGACACCAAGTCTGCTCCTTTAAAGATAGGCTGTAAGTGGTCCATGAGTGGTACTGAGGAGCAAGGAATCTTAGAATTAGCAAGAGTTGGGCTTGAAAAGCCTCTGACCGGTCATCTTCCTCTTGTTTCCCTGCCACGCACAAAGACTGCAGGACAGAGCAGTGACCTCAGCACCCTCTACTCACAGCTTTGTGGACCAGGCTTCTATAGATGTGGTAGAGCTAGCCCCATCTTTCAGACAGACTATCTGAATGGGACAGCAGGGACCCAGTGTCAATGCTGTCTCCAAGGGAGTTAGAATTTTGTTGAGATAGGGTTTCATGTATCCCAGGCTGCCTAAAACTTTCTATATAAAGCTGAGGATCACTTTGAACTTCCTCCTGCCTCCACCTTCCAAGTGCTAGGATCGCCGACTTGTACCACCAAGCCTGGTTTATGCAGTATTTGGGATTGAACCCAGAGCTTCACTAGCTGAGCTACATTACGTCCCTAGCCTCATGCATAGTTGTTTTTTAATGAAGATTTGCAGATGCACGGGATTGTCAAAAGATCTCTATGAACAACTCTGCATCCTCCACCTCAACTGTACAATGGCTAACACTGATGTGCCGGCTTTATCTTCCATGTGATCAGCCTCCATTGCGCTTTCATACATTCAGACTGACTTGTAGATGTCAGCGCATTTCAGCCTCAACCACTTCAGCATGCATATCATCATTAAATGAAGTTGGGGTTTCCAGGAAAAGCACACTTCTTAGATGCTGGATGTGACTTTTTCAAAGCAGTAGCGTTTAGCTCTGACTTGCCCCCTTGTAGACACAGCTAAGTTAGGTATGTTCCATTGTAGAACCATGAAAGGCACTGAGCAGTTCCACAAGGGGAGCCTCAAGATGAGGTCCTAGCAAGGTATGGGGACTCGGGGTCCCACCCTGGACTAGAGGTAAGAGGATTTGACTCTCCTTCTTCTTCCTCAGGGTCTTTCATTCATCACCTTTATCTGTTATGTGGCATCTTCAGCGTCTGCCTTCCTCACGGTACCTCTGCTGGAGTTTCTGTTGGCTGTTTACTTCCTCTTTGCTGATGCCATGCAGCTCAATGACAAATGGCAAGGCCTGTGCTGGCCCATGATGGTAAGGATGGGGGAATCCAAGGGTTCAGTGTCACCTGAAGAATCTAGGGTTCTGCAGCTCAGCCCTACTTTATTCAACAATGGTGAGCAGTTTTAATCCAGGACCCTCACACCCCCACCCCTGCCCACCCAGCTGCACTGGGATACTGGAACTTGGTGCAAATTGTAAGGCCTCCTGAGTGGGTCTGTGAAGCTGGGTACCCAAAAAAGGCTCCTGACCACAAGGTGGAGCTGTTGTTCTGGTCTTGAAGGAGGAATGTGCCTCAGCCACAGGCATTCAAGCCATTTCCAGCAAGGTGAGGTAATGCCTAGATTCTAGTCACCTGGTACCTGGCCTTAATTTATCACCTGAGGGCCTTACAGTCCTGATAGAGTGCTCTTTAATGGATAAAATGCATCATAGAAAATAGGCAGCAAAGGCTAGGCTTGAACTCTGCTCTCTAAAATTCATCTGCAGCATCCATGTAACCACCTGGTGATAATTGCCCTCATGCAGCCCCACCGCAAGGACTAAGCAGAGACTGTGATCATAAATGGCTCTTGCTGTGGCAAAGGCAAGCCTCTACTTTCTCCATTTCCCATTTCTGGCAAACTGCAGAACCAGCTATAGCATAGTATACACCCTATTTGCCACTCACAGGGCAGAGAAAAATCCAGCTGGACCAGAGATGGGGCAGTCTAAGTTGCTGGAGGCCTGCAGAAAAGAGATGCATGGGAATCAGTCAGGGCCAGGGCATAGAGGCGGAGCCAGGACAGGGATCCACAGGTGCTGGGGCTGGGTGTGCTAGTCCCATGCTGTTCCAGTGTGGGCGGTCAGGACAGTGTGGACATGTCCTCTCTCCTCAGGACTTCCTGCGCTGTGTCACTGCTGCTCTGATCTACTTCGTCATCTCCATCACTGCCGTCGCCAAATACTCAGATGGGGCTTACAAAGCAGCTGGAGTGAGTGGCTGCCCTACCCACTGGTGAACATACCCCTCAGTGCCCCTTAGCTCCAGGTCATCCCCTTTGGCACCCATTTCTACTGTGAGACTGAGCATATCCTGCCCCTTCTTAGTTCTGGGTCCTTATGTGGGTCTCTGCTATTCTAGTCTAATTAAAAAATTTCGTCTGTCCTGAGTTCAGAGCCTGTGTCCCAACTCACAGCCCATCTCTGCTATTTGCCATAACTGAGAAAGGCTGTGCCTGCTCTTCAGTCCTGGTTGGACCATTTTCTCAGTGCTGCTTGCACATTGTACAGTTTCCTGGTCCATGAATCCTCATGACGTTTCCATCTGTCCTGTCCATGTTCCCTGACATATGCCATGCGTGTATCCCACAGGTTTTTGGATTTTTTGCCACAATTGTGTTTGCAATTGACTTCTACCTGATCTTTAATGAAGTGGCCAAATTCCTCAAGCAAGGAGACTCTGTGAACGAGACCACGGCCCACAGGACAGAAGGTGAGTGGCCACTGCAGTTGCTGAAGATCACTTTTAGGGTAGCTGTAGGGCTCGGCTCTTCCTTGGTTTGCAGCCAAAGAAAAAGTGGGGAATGCTTTACAGCCCAGCAGGAGGGGAAAGTGAGTGCCTGCACCTCTGGCCCTGCAAGGTACCCCAGGGCAGCGAGTCAGGACACCAATCCACCCAGGACCATCCCACTAGACCCTCCTTTCCTGCTTGGCAAACACAGTACTCAGGCAAACACAGGCAGTGTGGTGATGTGGGATGTCTTTCTGTATGCTGTGAATATGCTTTATTGCCATTGGTTAATAAAGAAGCTGTTTTGGCTTATGGCAAAGCAGCTTTGTGGGAAATCCAAGCAGAGATAAAAACAAAGAAGGGCAGAGTCAGAGATGCTGCAGGCTGCCGTCCAGAAATCAAGATGTAACGAAACACAGGTAAAGCCACAGAACCGTGTAGCAAGACGGATTAATAAAATGGGTTAAGTTGTAAGAGCTAGTTGGTAATGAGCCTGAGCCATAGGCCAAACAGTTTATAACTAATATTACCTTCTGAGTAATTATTTTATAAGCAGCTGTGGGACCGTGGGTGGGAAAGATTTCTTTGGACCTCTCAGGCCAGATAGGTCAGAAAACTTCCGGCCACAAATGGTGCCCAACGTGTGGCCTAGCTCTGAGGTTTAGACCCACAGTCCCACAGTCACTTAGTCCCAAATAATCACACAAAGGGTTATATTAATTACCTGCTGTTTGGCCTATGGCTCAGGCATATTGCTTGCTAGCTCTTACAACTTGACCCACTCTGTTCATTTGCCTTGCCCCATGATTCATGGTTTACCTGTGTTCCATTACATCTTGATTCTTGGGCAGCTGCATCGAGTCTCTGGGTGACTCTGCCCTCCTTCCTTTTTATCTATGCTTGGATTCCTGCCTGTCTATAAGCAGCTTTGCCATAGGCCAAAACAGTTCCTTATTATACAATGGTATTTCACAGCGTACAGAAAGACATCCCACATCACCCACATCACGTTATAAAATAGCTTCACAAAAAGCAATTTTTTTTTGCTTTACAAAAAGCAAACAAGGTTGCCCACTTTGTAGTGTATTTTAGCTGGCCTTGCCTTGTCCTGATGAACGGGGGTGGAGAAAGGGGAGCAGGTGTACAAGTTCAACATCCTTAGGTGAGGGGGAAGGACTTGGGCACGCCTGACCTCCCCCCCAGAAGGAAGTGTCTGGGCTTTGAGCTGAGTAGAAATGCCTGCTCTACCCCGTTGTGCCCCCAAGGCCCCAGCCTGCCACTATAATTCGGGAGGCTGGGCCCAGGGCTCCTGCTGGCGGTTTGGTGGTGCATCCTCCTACCCCAGGCTCCCAGGACTGTTGCCAGCATGCTCTACTCTCCTTTCAGAAGACAATTCCAGCTCTGACCTGGACTCTGACTGACAGCCTGTCTGCACCTGCCAACTGGAGCCACCAGGCCTCCCACCCACACTGTCCTGCTGGGGCTACAGGAGCATGGCAGTGGATGCCATGGGAGAGAAGACCGAGAAGCCAGTCTCTTGAGATTGTGCTCCTGAGCCTCACACTTTAAAATTGGCTGTGCTGGCTTAGCGCTGCTGAGCTAGCCCATTAGGGCACTCTCAGTTTCCCTTCTTCTGTTTCTGTCCCAGAGACCTTGAGCCTCTAACCTCCCTGCCCCACAGAAGCAGACACATCAAATGGAGCCAGTCACTGCAGCTCATGTGGCGGCACAGGGTAGGGCAGGCTGTCTCTCACTAACAGGGACAGACAGACAGAAACCACAGCAGGCTGGCCCACCAGCCCCAGTGCGCCTGTTCATGTGTGCACTTTGTTGAGATGCCGTTCAGGAATCTGTGTTCCCCTCCTCACCGAGAAGCCGGGAGAAACCTAACTAGCCAAGTCTTCCATTGTGGGTCTGAGACCTTTCCAGAAAAAGAGCCCGAAGACCTGTTTATCGGGGCCAACAGTGCGGTGGCAGTGACAAAGTCACAAGCGGCTGGGCAGGCCCAGTCAAGCCCTCTCCTGGGAACGCTAAAAGACAAAGTGCTTCCTCTGGACACCTGGACAGGTCCACCGGTGACATGGGCCTTCTCTTAGGGGATGGATACTGTGTATGTCTTTGATGTTTTCTAACTTTCTTGTAATTTTTTTATTCAAAAGCAATGTAACAAATGGCATTTTCTGTGACCCAAGAGACCCGACGAATGAACCAGAGTTCTGGGCCCATGTCTTGGGCATTTGTAACCTTTTTCCTGTCTTGCATGTGAATCCCCTCCCTAAAAAAATACCACTATGGATTAAAACTGACTACCTGTTGGAGTGTACCTGACTGAGAACCCACCTGCTGCCTGCAGTAACTGCCCATCAACACAAGCAGGACAGCAAGTCCCGGTGGCTGACGTCAATGGCAAGGCACTACCTATCCCTGCTGGGCATCAGGGTTGTATCTGTCCACTGCAGAGACCTTTTACTCAATCCTACAGCAAGGCAGTAAAGGGTTGGGAGACATTCTGGTAGGACAGTGTCCTGTAACAATCAAATCCCGGGGCTTCATTAGCAAAGGCCCCCAGAGCAGCTGCCGGAAGAAGAACCCTCAGCACTCGGGCCCAAATACCTAGAAAGCAGCAAAGCATTCTGCAGCAGTGAAACACATGGATAGTCAGAGGAAGAGGCTGTGCAAATCCCTGAGGCCTGGTACTTGTACAGTCTAGTTACAGCTTGTTGATTGTGGCTCCATGTTGCCCCCACAGAGCAGGCTTGTTGCAGAAGTGGGATCACAAGCCTTCAGAGAAAAAGACACTAAAACATTTTTATATATCCATTTATTAAACAAGAATTCCTTCATGACAATACAGTATTCATTAGTGATTAGTGTTGACAAAATTATTTCCCTCTACATATAAAAATACAGATTTGAACACTATGAAAACAATCAAGACACGTACCATGAAAAATTGGTCCTTCAAAGGAAAGTGGGGAGGCTGAGGGCAGTGTGAGGCTATGTCTGTTTGCTGTCAGGGCAAGTCAATGGGAGCAAATACCATAGGCTTCCCACATCACTTATTTCAAGCATAGGGAGGCCGGCCCACCCACAATGGCCATGTCAGATGGACCAGAGGCAAAGTTCAGTACTGCAAACACAAATCAGTTTTTTCAACAGCCTTCACCTTGGAATGCCCACAGCCATGTCTATAAACTGCCCAAAAGAAATACTTAAGCTGGGCATGGCAGCACACTCCTGTATACCAGCATTTAGAAGAAAGGGATAAGATGATTGCTACAAGTTACAGGCCAGCCAAGACCTGTATCAGAGAAAACCAGACTACAGAAACAAAATGTAACTATTAACATTGCCCCACACACCAAGTGCCACTAGTTACATGAAGGGCCAGTGGCCCATCCTGCAAAGCTGTCATTCAGCCATCTGATAGCTTTTCACAGAATTATATATTTTGACTCTTCAAAAGGACAAAGATAAAGAGCTACAAGTCTCAAAGAATCTGTACCTTTACTCAGCAATGGCTCAGCGAGTTTTTCCTGACCAGACAACTCCAAGGTGCAGGGCCAGGAAAGCAGAATGAATGGCTGGGTCACCCTGCGCCCTGGTTTTATGTAGCCTGCCACAGCAGGGAATCTACTGTGTTTAGATCACCCACCAGGGACATAAGGACATCCACAACCCTTCCTGGAATCCAAGTGGGGTGAGTCCCAGAGGAAGGCTGAAGTGCACTTAGCCTCTCCTGGGGGACTGCCACAGCACAGCCTGAGACTGGCTGGGAGGAGGGCGGGCAATGCAAGATCTTCCTTCCTGTCAGACTCTGAGCAGGCAGGCAGGCAGGCAGAAGAACACAGATGAACTTGACAAAACAGACCACTTTCTTGTTGGTGAACAGCAGCTCTCTCCCGGTGTAACAAACAGTTGAACGGTATCAAAGAATTACAGGGACAACGACTTCTCTTAGGAACATCTTCTGACTCCCAGACCTAATGGGCTAAAGTGTGCATTGGGGGGCACAGTGCAGGGGTGGGAGTTGCTGGAGGGCATCTGACCTTGAAAAATACATAGGAAGCTTAAGAGGGAAACGGCCCAAATTTCAAAACCAGTATTGTGGAAAGCAATATTGAAAGGACACAGTCATGCTACAAAAATAGTGTTATCTGTTTAATTAAATGTATACCACCCCTCCCCAATTCCATGATTGACAAGAGTGCTCATGTGACACATGGAAGGCACCAAAGGTGAAGTGATTATCATAAAATATACAAAGACAGAACTGCCTACTTCAAAAAAAATACAGACTGTAATAAATAGCTCAGTGTTTCTGCCATGGGTCCCTAAACACCTATAAACTTCAACACACACACAGAGCCTCACTCCCTAGCATTCTTCCTGATGGAACCATGTCAAACAAAATCAAGCCATTAAAAAGCAATCTTAGCAAATGAGTCAATTTCATTATGATCTGAATTATTTTTTAAATGGGTTACGAATGAAGAGTTGGGAGCAGGTGGGCCTGAGCCACAGCATGCCCTTGACCTGGCCAAATTCATGCCTCTTCACTGCCACCAAAGGGAAACAGAGTCGTGACACTTGCTAAATCAATTATGGAGGAAAAAAACCAGAGAAGCAAAGCAGGGTTAGTGGAAGGAAGCAGGTCAGTCGGGGCTGGCCCAAGGTAGGGCCAGTCCCGACCGACCTGCTTCCGGCTGTGGGGGCACAAGTCTTCCTCCACTGTCCTCTCTCTTGGCCATTCAATTAAAAAGGGGGGCTGAGGTAATTCCTATTGGGATATTAGCAGCATCTCTCTTTTCAAAAACAATTATGAAAGAAAAGCAAACAAACCTCACAGCCCTGCCCTACATCCATTAACAAAGCTGACTGAAGTGGCTCCGGGCATGTTCTTATCTTAATTATATCCAAACAAGTTCCACTAACTCGCCACAGTTCAAGTGACATCAACCCTTACCCAAAGGCTCACCTGAAGTAAAAGTATCCGAATAAAAAGGGCAACAAGGTAAACTAATGACACAAACACTGTTCAAGGAGGACCTGTAATCTAAGCATGATTCTAGGCAAGTGGCTAGTGCTTAGAGCTCAACGGGCGTGTGCCCCTTCAGCCCACATACCCCTTTTCCTCTTAGAAACTAGAGAGAAAAATTCCTAAAGCCTGAGAACTTGCATCTAATGCTATACTGACTATCATGAAATCCAACAGAGCATTCCCTTTTAGAAGAAAATTCTAGATCTAACATTGATGGTATTTTCTTTTAGCGACAATGGCTACAGAAGCATAGATAGGTCAAATATTTCAAATTACTTTCTCAACCAGACAGATCTGATTTCTTTTAAAGATGTCTGCTGAGAAGAGACAATAAGCCAAAAGTTGAGAGCTAATGAAGCCAAGAACAAAGGCCTGTTAGGTCTGCACCTGAAGCAGATGTCACATGCTCAGACCTGGACTAGATGCCAGTGCTGAGGGATGGTGGTCTCCAGCATCCCACTCTTGACTTCAGGTCCATTTGGGGAGCACAAGCCCTCACTCTCCTGAAGAGGACATGTTTCCAGGGCAGCATCAGGGGCCATCGATGTCCCAGGGCAGCCTCCTGCCCCCCTGGCCAATCATGTGTCCACCCCTATGGGAGCAGGTGCTAATAAAATCAGTAAGCAAGAGAAACCCTAGACTATGCAGCTTTATGAGGAACCAACGGTTCCTGGAGACTTCACACACTAAAGGCAGCCCTCCCTCTTGAGAATCTGGCAACAATTCTCTACCTAGTAAGTGCAGACTCCATCCCTTCTGTTACCTGCTTAAGGTCACTACTGTTATGTAGATGATATTCTCAGGAAAAAGCAGTCAGGCAGAAAGGAGCACACTAACCACTGATTATCATGTGTTCTGAACACAGATAGCAGAGGAGGAACCTCCTACAAGGTCACTAAATTAGACACAAGTCTCCATCTCCCTGACTAACCCACAAGGAACCCATGGGGACTCTGACACAGGCAGGGATGGATCCTCAGGCCATACAGTTTGTGGCACACACAGAGCTAGCTGAGACTCATTTAAGGCAAGCAAGAATTCACATGCGTATAGGGACAGGAGAGTTAGCTCTTCATTTCCTCTAAGACTGCCTGAACCACTAGAAAAACTTCAAAGAAAATAGAAGAAACTTGAAGAGAAGAAATGTTTTCAGCTGAGTCATAAAACTCTCGAAAAGCATCCAGCATAGGGTGGAAACCAGGTGTACCAGGTCTGCCCACAGGTGTGAGCCTTCCAGCCAAGGGCCTGTGAAAGGGCCCCAAAGCCAAGTGCGCACAGCACAAGGACCATGGCTGGTCCTCCTGGTTTCCCTATGCCCAGGCTCTGCCCAGTCCGGTGTTTTAGCATACTGCTAAGAAAGAATTGGGCACTGGGTATGGGTGGGCATCTTACTGCATTCTTGCTTTTTTTTTGTAGACAAAAGCAATCTGCCCCGCATGACTATCTACTTTAAATGGAACTTTTCTGAAGAGAATTCGTTCTATCACTATGTTCAACCTTTCTAGGAGCCAATAAGTATTTTTAGCTTTCCTTGTCTCTCCATTCAAATGCTTACCTCTGCCTTTGGCAGGGACGGTGGAGGAGAGCGGTGGTGGATGATACAAAGTCAACAGACACAGTGCCAAAATACACTCTCTGAGTACGTCAATGTTTACATCCATCAAAACTACCAAATGTGGGAGGGCTTCAACCCCATGCCTCCACAACCACACCAGATGTTCCCAACAACCGCATTTCCCTTCAAGTTTTGCTCCAACTGGGAAAACCAGCTCATTCCATAGCAAAATGGAAAAAGCTAAGGTTGACTTAAAATGCCCAAAACTTAAATGACACTGGTCCATAGTAGACTTAATAAACACAAAAATGTGTTTTTCAATTTGCAGGCTATTTAAAAACCCCAAATCTGGATTACCTTCTGTTAGCACAGAGGCACAACAGGAAAAATAGAGGTGTCTTTGCAACTCCATTTCCTTCATGGCTTTGCCTCACCATGTTGGTTATACAGGACTGAGGCTATGCATCACGGTATTAGAACATGTACAACCCACTTCTACCTCCGGCTCTATGGAAGCTAGTTAAATAGCACAAGAAAATACATATACAAAAGCCACAGGGAAGATTCATAGCACAAAGGATATTAAATAGTTACTAGGATATAAATAATTACAAAGATAATAATTCTGACACCAAGATGCAACTGCCTGTCCAGTCTTTCGGGCCCTAAGGCACCACCACTTGTACCGTATCTCAGCATTCACGGTCTCCCGGTCTCGGGAGCATTTCCATGGACAGCGCTCTCAGAAGGCCTCCTTTCAGCACATGATAAAATGGTTTTATTGAAGTGACTTGGACAAAGGAGCAGCAATCCAATCTGAATGCTTCTTTCTTCGGCTCACTTCAAAGGTGACCTTTTCCTGAGGCCCAGTAACATGATAAAACTCAGGGTGGTCCTTCCAAGTGGGCCCCATCTGATGCAGGCCAAGTCTCTGTGAACCTTATTTCAAAGGGAATTCTCCGCGGGAGAGAAGCCCCATTTTGATTGTGTAGACATAGTCAACACATGAAAAATAACCATGTAAAACTAACAGGTAAAAGTCCAGATGTCATCCACTCCCCCATATCCCAACATACAACAGGCTCAAAGTTGGTAAAAACACAAGGTGTACTGACTGACTCCACATTCAAGGACTGAAATCTCTATGAGGAGCTGGGCAAGGGCCAGAGCCAGACTGCCTGCCCTCTGGAGGAGACATAGGGAGGGAAGTTACACCAGACTAGCTGTCCTTTGGACATGTGACCTGGGCTCCTGCCAATGTGGAACTGCAGCAGCATGGATTACACAGGATGTGGGTTTGGGGAGCCAGCCCGAGTACTCCCCGACCCTGCCCCCATCAGATATAGCCTGGTCCTGTTTCCCGTGGACTCCCGGGCCTGCGGTGCTGTCTGACAAGCCTCTCTTTGCACTTCCCTGAACGATGCAGAGCCCTGGCACACAGGCAACCTCCTCAGGCTTTCCTCCCCTAGCCTTGCCATCCGCTTCTGGGTTTCGAGTTACAAAGGACACTGCTCAGGCTGTCAACAGTCTCAGTAGGAGATAGTGGGGGCTCTCTACTACTGCAATATCTGCCTGCCAGCCATGTCTTCTCCTTGGTGAGGCTACACACAAAATGTTAGAGCTACAACAAGGTCTGTAAACATCAACAGTTCAGAGTGAGAACCTGACATGTTAAAACAATTTTCCAAAAAGATATAATTAGTCTCTAACAACATTACAGCATTAGAGGGGCCTGCTCAACTCATTCACCACAAAAATAATCTTCAGTTTATCAAGAACCAATCCAAAAGCTGCATGTAACTAGGACTCCTAACAAGTTCCAGGACTGGTGTTCATGGTGAGGACACTCAGGCAGCCAAAATGACAGTGTGCCTCATGGTATGTCTGTGGAAAGATGTGTCCTGGTGCAGATTCAAGTATTTTCAAATCCTAGATAAACTGGCTCTGAATCACTTCAGAGCTTGTCTTGGATATTCAAAGAATTAGACATGTCCATACAATAGAAGTGTGAGTTTGAGTATGTCACTCTAACACAGATACACACTCTGTCTGCCCCACATACACATATGTGAACCATGAGGCCAGTGAGCAAGTGCCTCGGCTAGTGGAAGGACTGTTTCTTCTCAGCTTTCACCTGAGAAGGTAAAAGTGCTGAAGATGTATGTGTAAGGGAGGCAGGGGACTGGCAAAGACGATGGTCCCCTATCCCAGGAAGTGAATATGGACCACAGGAAGGTGATACATTGGAGAAGAATCAAGTGATTACTCAGCAGGGTAGGAGACACATGGTCACTGTCCTGTGAGTCAGTGATCCCACAGGACACTAGATTTTCCTGTCCCTATAACATAAAGACCTGGTAAGGAGGTTATAGGAGCACATCCATTTACCAAGCCCCTCAGTCTTACCCAGGCCATGTTGGCTGCCTAGATGGCCTGGGCATGGAAGACAATGAGGGTGGATCTAACCAGCCAGACTCAACACCCACTCCTAGCTTGCTAGAGGGGGCTGTTCAAGAACCTCACTGGCTGCTCCAGCCCTGTTCTCTGTCTTGTGACATGTAGTTCCCTTCTCAACGCCATTTCATAGTTTTGACTCATCACAAATACATGACAGGGCAGCTCAGAGTCAGATGAGACTATGTGTTCTGAGACAGTTAAGACCCAGAGCAGTCAATGAAGTTGGCTGTTCCCACAGGTACCCAATGCTGGAGGACCTGGGCTCTTCAGCCACCACAGATCAGTCACTGGGCTACTCTAGGCATCCTTTCCCAAAGTGAATTTTTACCAAACAGGACAAAATTCAACTGGATCACACAAAAATCTGACGTGCTGAGAGAAAGAAAACTTGATTAGAAGAATGAATTTGAGGGCAATGGAAAGAGGGCTCCAGAAGGACCTCATGTGTCCAGGCGCTGGATCTCAGGACGACCATCCACATCTCTGGATTCAGTGCGAGCTCGGATGTAGTCATTGGCGCTCTGCTGGCGGAGGCTGACTCTCCATTTCTGCACACCCAGGAATGTGCTCACTGCATAGGCTGCTGTTGCCAAGAAGCCAAATATCTGAAACACACAGTTACAATTTACCTTTGTGCATGTTCCCCAAAGCTGAACGCTGTGCCCTTCCAGCAGCACCAGATTCTCAACCCTACTCAACCTGTAGCTGTTATCTGGCTGAAACCACAGGACCGACCCACAGAAAACCTAGGCTTGCATGAAGACAACTAAGAGGTCTTTTGAATATTTTAAATCTCTTTTTTTTCTTCTTTGAGTCCTGGCTGTCCTGGAACTTGCTCTGTAGACCAGACTGGCCTCAAACTCAGAGATCTGCCCGCCTTAGCCTCCTGAGTGCTGAGATTAAAGTATGTACCACCACTGCCTGGTGTGTTTAATCTCTCTCTCTCTCTCTCTCTCTCTCTCTCTCTCTCTCTCTCTCTCTCTCTCTCATGCATTTGGAGGTCAGAAAACAAGCTTGGGTATTAATCTTTTCTTGTATAGGATAAGGTTTCTTGCCTTGGGCCATGCTGGCTGCCTAGATGCCCTGGGCATGCATGACAAGGAGGGTGGATCTAACCAGCCAGACTCAACATCTATCCATGGCTTGCTAGGGGGCTGTCCAAGAACTTTATTGGCTGCTCCAGCCCTGTCCTCTGTCTTGTGACATAAAGTTCCCTTCTCAATTTTAGCTGACCCCATGAGCTTCTGGGGATTTCCCTCTCCCCGTCTTGCCATAGGGCTGCTGGGATTATGGATGTAGCTGTCACTATGTCCGGCTTTATATGGGTTCCTGTAACTGAACCTCAGGGTCTCATATCTACATGGCAAGCACTTTCCCACTAAGCCAGCTCCCCAGCCCATTATCTTTTTAAAATATTTATTAATATCAGTATCATTACTATATTATTTTGAGTGACTCACTGTGGCCCTAGCTGACCTAGAACTTTCCATGTCAAATTTAAGGCAACCATCTGCCTCCTGAATGTTGGGATTACAGGTGTGCACCACCACACTTGGCCTTTTTTTACTTTTAAATCCCAAAAGTACCTCTTTTACTGCATGAAATTCATGGTCACTGATCCCACAAGTAAAAATATAATGAAGACAAAATATGATATAGAAAAAATAGAGTCTCACATGAGAAGCCCACAGAAAGCCCCCAAGCCTGTGTTCTGTATCACTACACCCCCTTCTGCCTCTCACCTTGGCAGTGCCAGGCAAGATGAAGTAAGGTTTTGACTGTTTAGTCAAGCTTGATGGATCTGACTGTGTTGGAAGAGCAGTCAGCTTCATAGTCTTCAAAAAATTGCATATTATATTCATTTATTCATTACTTTGTGTGTGTGTGTGGGGTGTAACCATAGCATATAGGTGCGTATAAGAGGATAATTTGTAGAAAGAAGTCAGTTCTCTCCGTCCACGTAGAACCTGGGGATGGGATTTCGGTCATCAGGGTTGGCAGCAGGTGCCTCTTACCTGCTGAACCATCTTGCTGACCCCATTTCAGTGGTTTTTTTTTTTTTAAAGCCTTTTACCCATCTCTAAAGTGATGTGTGTTCTTTATAAATCAAGAGCAAGGCAGAAAGAGAGCATGGAGAGTAAACCCTTTCTATTATCCGACCACCAATCTAATCTGCTTACCACGGCAGCAATTTCCGCTCCGGTTTTGTGGTTTAAAGCAGCCAGTACAATTGAGGCAATAAAGAAAAAGAAAGTGCTGAGTCCAGTGTTGACCAAATCCTAAAGAAAAAGGAAAAAGACTCATTTGCAAAGCAACTGAAGAACTTCCCAGCTAGGGCCCATGAAGCTCATCAGTCTCGGTGTCACAGGGATATTGCTCACTGGATGAGGAAGAGAGCAGCAGTGGGTTGCAGTTCACCTTTACCACTTGTGCTACTGTCCTAAAGAGCAACCAAAACTACTGTAACCCTGCCTACCTACCATTCAGGGACTGGGTTAATTTATTTGTTTTGCAGTGCCGGGCACAAACCTAGGTCTTTTACATACCAACCCTATAGCCTACCACTGAACCACCACAGCCTTCAAGTGTCATCTTTTTTTAAATTTTATTTTGTTTTTTGAGACAGGGTTTCTCTATGTATCCTTGGCTGGCCTGGAGCTTGCCATGCAGATCAGGCTGGCCTTGAACTCAGAGATCCACCTGCCTCTGCTTCCCAAGTGCTGGGAGTAAGGTGTGTATTACCATGCCTGGCTTAGTGTCACCGTTTTAAAAATGTTCTCACATCATTTAGATTAGGCCAAGCTTCCCAAGAATATAAATGTACTGACACTGTGGTACCACCTAATGCTCTCTTTCTATAGCATCTAAGACATGCATTCATACACTGAAAACACTTTCAAGCTTCTATGTCACCAAAGCCTGGAGGATTTTCAACAAGCTTTCTGCAGAGTGAGTGAGGTTACTAAACCTGTGCTACAAGGCTGTAACTGCTGTCTTCCTGTGGAAAGGACGGTAACACAATGATTAAAGTCACAGCCACATGGGACCTAACCAACAGATAGCGTTAGACAAGCCGCTTTGTTTCTCTATGCTTTAAAGCAGTAATAGCAAACCCTTCTTCCTGGAGCTGTTCTAGGAGTAAACAGATGAGCCACGAACAGTATGTAACCCTCAGCTAGCACCCCTGCTGTAGCATCAGGTCCTCAGTATCCTGGGTCATATCGCATAGCGTCTGAGCGAGCTTCACTGGAGAAGAAATAGCAGGGAAAAAAACCTAATCTGCTTAAGTGGGTGGCTGTCTACACCATTAACACTGGCAACTCCCTCAGATCTACCCTGACTCCCAGAGGCTAATTGTTTTTCTTTTATTCTATTTTTTCTTTCCATTTTTTAATATTTTAGTTTTAAAATAGAGTCTCACTATATAGCCTTGGCTGACCTAGAATTTGTTATGTAGTTCAGGCTCAAACTAATTGAGATCTGCCTGTTTCTGCCTCCCAGGTGCTAGGATTAAAAGTACAAGTGCCACCACATGCAGCCAGCACTCTACCATGCCTGTGTAACAGAAAGCCAGAAGGCAGGGAGTGTAGGCTCTGTCCAGAGCTGGCTGCCCCCATCACAATATTTAGTACACCAGCAGCTGCTGACAGAGGCCCAGCTCCACCTGAATCCAGCTATGTACAACCAGGAGCGCGCGCTTGCTTGCCTCAACAGTGACCTGAAGAAGCTGATTGCCTATAATCTCAGCCTTGAGAGGCGGTGGCAGGAGTTCAAGATCATCCTCGGTCACACAGTGAAGAAGAAGCCAATCAAAGATACATGAGATCCTGTTTCAAAAATAAAGTAAAGCCTAGCATATAATTTTTCTCTACTTTCAAGGCTACAATAAAACCAGCTGAGTTTCCAACTGACATTCACTTCTGTAGTTGGTACCTCTTCCCCATGCCTGCAGGAACTGTTCACTAGCAACAGAGTCAGAGCCATACTGGGCTTTGCCATGGCCCTAGACCCTAGGGTAAAAGTGTGTGTGCTGCAGCCCTGAGTGAAGGCAGGGGATCTACAGCCAGCCCTCTTCATCCTCCTACAGCTGTGATGCCTCTGGGCTCCCTCACCGGTACAGCGGGAGGCACTCTGTGCTTTGGAGCCTCCTTCAGTGAGTCCATGTGAGCCACAACAAGCATGATATAAAAATTCCTTTTTGAGAGCTCTTTCAGCAAGTGAGGAAGAGACTGCTGCTTCCCTGAGACAGGAGACATGGCTTTCTTTGACACCCAAGCTCCTTACAAGAACCCGGTCACCCCCTTTTCTGGAAAAATCCAAGGAGGGCTGCGGGAAGGACTTCAGATCACCATCCAGGGGACTGTCCACTCCACGGCCACTAGAAGTAGCAGGTGACGTCCAGATGACCAATGTTGAGATATAGGCAAGGGCCCTGGTCTTGAACTGAGGGCTGGGGCACCATGTCTGTGTCTTGTCGCCTCTTCTCTCTCTCCATCATGGCTTCCCCAATCCCACCACCAGAAGAGCGCCTCACTGACAGGAGATCTGGGAAAGGGAAGCTCCCAGTTCACTCTCCTCCACAAAAGGTGTGTCCTGGCCCACAGTACCATGTTCTCAAGCTAGTTATACACTGAGCCATGACCTCCTGGGTCTGCCCCTTTCTCACCTTGCTGGCCCTTTGCTTTATCCCATGTTCTCTTCACCTACCACACGAAGGCCACCTGATGTTACCTCACTGGCCTCCAACTGATCTCTTCAGTTCTTCCCCATCCTTTCCCCATATCCATAAAATAAATAATGCTTGTCTGCATGAAAAAAAAATTCCTTTTCATTCAAAGGCAAATAAAAACAATAAATTCAGAAAACTGGGACTGACAGGTTCTGAGCATATCAGGCCAATTGACAATAGGGTTCAAAGGAGACTCTGAGAGAGGATGCATTCCCTCTGCAGATCTTCCAGTCAGACTTGCAGCCCTGAGTGGCTCTGTATTTGACAGCACTCTGGCTGGCATTTTTACCCATACTATTAATTCCTTTGGAATCAACTATTTTGCTGGGTTTTTAGACAAAGTCTTGCTATATAACCCAAAAAGTCTGGTTCCTTATGTAGACCATAAGGCCTTGAACTTGAAGTAATCCTCCTGTCTGTTTACAGGGGTGAACCATCACACCTGCCGGAATCAATACTTTTACAAATGGCTCTTGGGTCTAGTCTGAAAAATATGCAAATGTATTCTTTTCTTTTCTACACATTCTACAAATAGCAACATAAAGAATCTTCCAGATAAGTGTAAGTACAAATGACATCCGTGAAGGACCAGCACAATTTTGTTAGGATGTTTACCATTAAGTTAGGATTCACTTTACTTGTATAATTTCAGTCAACCCAGTAAGGAAACAAAATTTCACAGCTGAGTTATGAGGGAATGTCTAAGTACAAAAATGAGCTAGAGCCTAACACAACAGGAGAGATTCCCCCTTCCATGAGAGCCAAGAACCATACTCACTGTCAGATTCCAGTTGATCTGGGGAATCCTCATATGAAGGTTAAGGCTGAAGAGAATCAGCAAGACCCCAGTCACCACAAATGCACTGCAGCTTACAAACTCAAAAAAGTAGAGGCCTTCGCATGGGGAACACTCCATGATGGTCTCGATGCAGATGAATGCAATCAGGGCCAAAATCTAGCAAGAAAAATGGAAATACAAATATGTACATATTTAATACACATCTATGGACATACATGCCTGCCGTATCTAAATACAACTGAACAGTATACAGGAGCAGGGATCTCCTCTGCAGAGAGCAGTGATGGGACACGTTCAACTTGTAGGCAGGAACAGGTAGAGAAATGAGAATGCAGGGTCAAATTCCTAACAAAGTGAAGGCCCCTCCACTGCTACACTGAAACCAGCCAGGCATGCTATGGCCCTTCCAGGCCCTTCGGTCCTCTGAAAGGAGGAGGAGAGGAAGTATCTCTGCATTGTGCTGGCCACCCATTCTCTTCACCTTTCATGTGCTAAAGACAAAGGGCCCATCTTCATTAGCTCACATGCTTTTGGAAAGTGGGTCACTAGATTTCAACAAGAGGTGGGCTGGTAGTTTACTCTTTAAAAAATAAACATTTTAGGGGACCAGAGAAATGGCTCAGAGGTTAAGAGCACTGGCTAGTCTTCCAGACATCCTGAGAATACATCCTCAGAAAGCATGTATTATAAATCTTATTTTTTTTTTTTGCCTACTTTTTCTTCTTAATAGTATCTACAGGTATTCCTAGATAAAGGAAAACATATTTGCCAATATCCATGACATAATACAGCAAATAGCAACTAATATTCAAGATGTCAGCCCACCAGAAGACTTATTCTGACAGAGGAACCTTGTTCAAGAAAGGCTTAGAGGCCAGAGACTCTGAAATATCATTTGCTCTGTCTGTAATTTCTCATGTGCTATTATAATTTTCCCTAAATAGCTGTGGAAACTTCCCCACTACATGTACTATAATGTATTTATCTCATGCTTACTTCTTGATTTATTGGGCATATTTATATCTGTGAGTTGTCAGGAAGATGTTGTATAATTTTTGACATAGGCCCTACTGAGTTCTACTAAGAAATTGCTTTAATCACAACTTAGATTTATGACTTAAGAAACCATCTGACTCCAGACTGGTTCTAATTCCTTTAATCCTTTGCTGAGAATTGCAGTTACAGGTTTCTTGTACATCATTTGGTTAAACAAAACTGCAAAAAAGCTTTAGACCAGACCAGGTGCCCTGCTACCACAAGGACACACAGCTGAGCTGCCTGACTCGGTTGTAAATACAAAAACAACCCAATTATTGCTAGCTGGCAGATGACTAACTCCTTACATTCATCCCTGACCTCAACTTGTAAAATTAAATCCTGACTAGTCAAGGCTACAAAAGACAACTTGACTCTGTGACCCCAAATGAGGGCTGCAGGCATTCTTGGACAATCAGAACTCTCATAATGCCTGAAATGATTGGTTGGGACATATAAACTGGAAAAATAAAATTAAAAAAAAAAAAAAACCATGAGAGAATGGACCAATGAGAAAGAACAACATGAATGTAACAGCACAATGGAAGCCAACATGAAAAACAAAGTAACCACCAAGAGAGGGTGTGAGTTTTTCCCTATTTCTTAAAAGTCCTGAGATAGAAAAAGTCTAGTTTTGCAACTCCAGGAATTCTTTTTGTGCCCTGTCTGCAGTCCTGAGACTGGTTCTCTAGGAGTGCAATACATATTATTTTTAATTATTACATAGCATAGTAATACATTATTTTTAATTATACATAGTATCTACATATAAAGATCAATCTATATATAGCACAATTTAAACTGCCTCTAATGATAGCTCTGCCATTATCAGCATTACATTTTAGGAGTTGGGGGAGATTGGAGCAGGGACAGACAATGCCAAAATGTGTCCAGCACAGTGAAATCTAACAATCACCTGTGATGTAAAGCCACCCACTAACCAACAAGAGGAAAGCCCTCAGTGTCAAGGCAACCAGAGAATTAGACCACTGGACTGGCAGCAACCTTGCAAAAGACACACAGGTAAAAATCTTGACACAGTCTGAAGGGTAATGAGAACTACAGTTTTTTTGCTCACCAAGAGGATCTGGTCGCCCTTCCCACAGACGACCTACTTACTGATGACAGACTGTTCTCAAAGCTGATTTGTAGGTTGATATTGACAAGATTGTCAGGTTTCCACTACCTGTAACTGTGACAATCAACATCAAAACGGAGGAAAGAAGTGGGAGGCTGGCTGGCTACGTTATTAAATACTGTAAAGTTTTTAAATTTCATTACATTCAGTGTGTGTGTGTGTGTGTGTGTGTGTGTAATCAGTCCTCTTCTTCCACCACGTTAGACTTGGGAACTGAACTCCGGTCATCGGGTTGGAGGCATGCACCTTTACCCGCAGAGTGATGACGCCAGCCCTCCCATGCTTTTTAAATAGTGAGAAAGCCCTATCTATGTTAGTAGGAACCGGAATGGAATAGTAATCTTCCCAGGACACACAGCTCTCTTCTGTGCCAGCACATGGTGGAGCTGCAGATCCAGGCCAGGAGCCCTTCTAAAACTTATTCTTCTTCAAAGCTCCTGTCTTGCTTCTGCCCCCAGAGTCCTGGAAGGGGTCCCAGCAATGCACACACAGGGCTGTGCTTTCGTAAAACCTCTGAGATAGAGTTATTTTAACTGCAATCCACTCAAACCGCCCCTCCTTCCACTCCAAACTCTGCTCCTTGTGGCAAAGGATAAGGGAACAGCAACAAAGACATTCAAGGAGTTCCACTACCTAGAAGTTGAGTGAAAGATAAACTGAATTTGGGGCTAGCTGTCTTTTCCACACACGGCTAAGTTCCTGTAGCCTTACCAGTGTAGGACCAGCTTCGGAGACAATCCACATTCACTACACTGACTGAACTGACTGTCAAAGAGGGACCAACTCTCAAATCTGTAAGACAAATATGCCCTGCAGGCCAACTAGAAGCATATGAGTAGTAGAGGAGAAGTGGGATTTGAACTCCATGGAGCCATCAAGTTGTCTTGGCACTTCTGGCCATCCCACGAATGTGGCTGGAGCCTGACAAACGGAGTCTCTTGTTGGGGATATAATCAACAAGCCTGCTCTATAGCTGCTCTTCTTTTGGGTGGAAATCACTGTAGAGAACTTACCCCAGGGCCTGAGGAACATAACTCTAGAGCAGTGTCACAACCTGCAAGCCTATATAGGAAGGTGCAGATCTGTGTCTCCATCTGTCAGATTGCACCTCAAGATTTCTACAATTTTTTGTTTGCTTGTTTTTCTCTGTGTAGCCCTGGTTGTCCTGGAACTGGTTCTGTAGACCAGGCACATGCCTGTAAGCCCGGTGCTCGGGAGATTTGATTAACAAACAATTCATTTACATGGTAGAATGTGCACAGGTGAGCCGCTGCTATTGTTTTTGATGTTGGGTTGTTTCATTGTTTTGAGATAGACATTCCAGGCTGGCCTCTGAATTCAAAGTCCTCCATGTGGTAGAATGTTTTCTGTATGATGTAAATAAAGAACTGTTTGAGCCCATGCACGGCACCGTAGAAGTGGGTGGAGAATCAGAGGGAGCCAGGTAGGAGAAGGAGGGTGGAGTTAGTCACTTTCGATCCGTCCCCCAAAGAAGCAGCATGTAGGAATCCAGGTGAGCCACGGGCTGTGGGCCACGTGGTGGAAAGATTAATAGAAATGGGTTAAATTAAGATGAAAGAGCTAACTAGTAATGTGCTTAAGATATGGGCCAAACAGTTTAAAGGATATAAGCATGTGATTCATTTCTTTGGGGGACAAAAGCCGCGGCACGCGAACCAGGTTCCAAACAACCGCCGCCGCCACGCCAGGTCACAAACCTCCCGGGACCAAAAGGGGCCTGGGAAAAACTTACTACAACACCTCCAGACTTGGCTCTTCAAATGCCGGGGTCACATGAACCTGACAGCTTCCCCTGCTCCCCATCCCTTTAGACTGTGACTTTCCTAACAGTGTTTCTGTTGGCTGCTGTTTTGTTTTTGGTTTGGTTTAGTTCTTGGTTTTTGTTTTGTTTTTTCAAGACAGGGTTTCTCTGTGTAGCCCTGGCTATCCTGGAATTCATTCTGTAGACCAGACTGGCCTTGATCAGAGATCTGCCTGCCTCTGCTTCCCTAGTACTGGGATTAAAGGTGTGTACCACCACCACCACATGGTCAAACAGTGAATTTTTAATGGAAAAAAAAATCATACATATATCATTCATGGAAACATGGTCTTGTGTAGCCCAGGCTAGCCTTGAACTCAACATACAGCAAAAGATGGCCTTGAATTTCAAATCCTCCTGCTTCTACCTCCTGAGTGCTGGGATTACAGGCGTGTGCTACCAAGCTACTGGGATGAAACTAGGCGAACACTCTCCCAACTGAGCTCCATCCTCAGTAATAATACTTTAAAAACAGCCATGTTTACATATGAGTTAAATGTTAATGGCCTCTAAGAACCAATTTACTTACTTTAAAAACATTCTTGAATATTTTAAAGTAAAACAAAAACTAATGGAAAATGAAGCCCACTCTGTATACATCTATGTTGATTTCATTTCTTTATAGGAAGAGTTCATCCTCTCCAGAGCCTGCTTGATGACCATACAAACACCAACACACCTCAAGCTGACCAAGAAGGCCCATTCCCTCTCAAGCACAAAAGCAAAGACTTCCAGGGAAGACATTGGTCCTAACATTTTCAGAGGTACCTGTAAGAATCAGTCTAAATTCTAAAATCAGATCAGCTTTCCAAAGGATCTGATAAATCACAATGTGAAAGATATAAGCCCACAGAAATTATACCACTTACGACATTTTTTTAAAAAGCCCTGCTCTACACAAGAAGCCCAGATGCTAAAATGGTCCCGTGGGAAGCTGGTTTGTATGCTGGGAACACTGCTGCTATGCTTACTGGGCAGCCAGACTCTCTAGCTGTGAAGGAGCACCCAAAACTCACACTGTGGCCATATGGCACTGGGATTTCTCAGGCTAAGCACCCAAGGTCATGTCCACCCTCACTACATCCCTAGTCTTGAGCTGCTTTCCTCTATTTGATACATGGGTTGTATGCCTTAAACACAGGATGCCCCTTCTCAGCATACATCAGCACTCAACCTCTCAGGTCATGCACAGTTTATGAAGGGAAGCACAGAAACCTACTGCCCCAGCAGGGCAGCAGTGCCGGCAACTGCTGGGCACTGAGAACACACATACACAGTAGTATTTACAAGGACTTCAGAAGCAAATGGAACTAAGTCAGTGTTAGCAGTCAAGGCAGAATGCACCTGTAATTCAATACCCAAGAGGTAAAGGGTCAGGAGTTCAGGACTGCAGTAGACCTCTTTCCAAGAGAGACCTCTGAGAGTGAAACATGGCCTGTATTCAACAACACAGGCAATTGTCAGCTCACAGTGCTAGTTTGTCTCTTCACTATGACAAAATAACTCTTGAAAGCAACTTAAGGGTCTTGGCTTACAGTCCATCAAGGCAGAAACTTGAGGCAGTTGGTCACACTGCATCCACAGTCAGGAAGCAGAGAGATGGATGTTGCTTCCCAGCCCACAGGACGGCGCTGCCCACATTTAGGGTGGCCCACTTCAATTAACCCAATCCAGAGCCTCCCTCACAGACATTTTCTCTCAAGATACTGTTAAGTGGCAATTGCTATGGCCATCATAGCTTCTGTTAGAGGACCTGGGGTCAGTCTCTGCAGAACAGGCAGGGAGGACAATGCTCTATTTGCAGGCCAAAGTAAGGTGGGATCCTGGAACTAGAAAGGCAACAGACCTTCCCACCTTCTTTGTGAGTCAAGAGCAGGGATATGAAGTTGCTCTGTATGTGCACATGCTTTTAAATGGCAGATCTTAAAACCTCAACCACGGACTAGAGATAGGACTCAAAAGTTAAGAGCACTAGGTGCTCTTCCAGAGGTCCTGAATTCAATTCCCAGAGATCACAGGGTGGCTCACAACCATCTATGATGACATCTAGTGCCCTCTTGTGGCATGCAGGTATACATGCAGACAGAACCCTGTGTACATGATAAATAGTGAATCAGTGAATGAATAAATTAAAAACCTCCACCACACCATGTGGTCTGCAAAGGGGCTCAAAACGCTGTGCTTTGAAAAGCACGCCAGAATGTCAATAGTTCACACTGAGTGTACATCTACATGTAAGGAGAACTATCCAGCTCTGAGACATATACCTTATAGCATCCTTATACCTACTCAGGAAGCAGGCAACACCTCCACTATACAGTCAAGACCTGTTCAAGGCCATGGGTAGTTCTTCCCTGTGCCTACATACAGTCCTCCTACATGAAAAAGATGCCTAACAGAATTTATCCAGAGTCTTTCTACATTTTGGGGCATGGGAAACCCCATCAGTACATAGTTTTTCATCGAGGGCAGAACATGAAAGCTGGGTGGTTAGTGCCAAGAGAGAGAGTATCTGACAAAGTACATGCACAATGACGATTTTCAAAGGGAACTTTCCACAAGAACACCTTAATTCTCCTATGGGAAAAAAAAAAAATCTATGGGTCCTTCCCCCTTATACAGACATCTCCTGAGAAAGACAGGTCTGTAACAGTACCCTCTCCATCACTCAGACAACAGCACAGCCAGAGTGTATTTTTTTGGTTCCAAAACAAAAGAGCTCACAGCAAGTGTAAATTATTTAACCTACAATCAACATTTCCAAGTTAACTTTAGGTTCTCAATTCTTCTCCAGATAAGTTAAATGTGCCAAATTTATGAACTTCAGGGTTTTGAGGAAGGCCCAGTGTGGTATTGCACACCTTTAATCCTAGTGCTCAGAAGGCAGAAGCAGGTGGCTCAGAGTTCCAAGACAGCTAGGGCTACACAAAGAAAGTCTATCTCAAACAAACAAACAAACAAACAAACAAAAAAGATTTGCAGAGAATGCTGGTCAATGTGCACATCTGTACTACCAGCACTTAGCAGACTGAGACAGGAGAATTTCAAGTTTCAAGTAAGCCTAGCCTACAGTATAAAAAGCCAAGCACTTGCTCTTTAAGGGAGATGGCCCCAGGGCCTTAATCTCACAACATAGACAGACAGAGACACACAACACACATAGACAGATAGACACACAGAGACACTGAAAGAAGCAATTAAGCAAAAGAGCCAAAATGCAGAGACAACTAAGTTTATTGTTTGGTTTGGTTTTGGTTTTTTTGAGACAGGGTCTCTGTATAACAGCTCTGGTTGTCCTGGGACTCATTCTATAGGTCAGACCGGCGGCCTTGTACTCACAGAGATCCATCTGCCTCTGCCTCCCAAGTGGTGGGACTAAACGCATGCACCACCAGCACCTGAGCTTATTGTTAAGCTGAGGATGAGGACAAAAGAGAGAGAGCAGTCAGGGCTCAGGGCAGGCAGCCAGGGTGCATTAAAAGAAGGTTCAGTGACCTAAGAAGCTACTACTTGCCACCAGCGCCTACTCAACCTGACAGGCTTTCCAGGGCAGGTTTCACTGAACAAATAATTTTGTTGTTGATCTACTAATGCCATAAATGTGGAGCCTTAAAAAATGCCTTACCTTTTAAAAAAATGTATCTGTTTATACTTGCATAATGAGCAAGCACTGTTTTACATATCCAGCCCATGAGCTGTTTGTCAATAAAGGCCAGCCGGGGAGGGTGACAGGCTTAGCAATTACAATACATACGCCCATTTTGGGATCTCTAAGTCCTTAGAGAATACAGTGTTATGCAAAAATATTCCTTCTTGTTTTTAAAAGGAAACCTAGAAGATCATCTGTGGCTTGATGATATACTTGCACATGATTTCAGAGAAGCCACAGGGTGGTCAGTATCTTTCTTGCCAAGAGAATACCCACAAAGTTTTATGGTAAATACCACTCTGCCCCCAACGTTCCATTTCCAGACTGTTTAGATTAGTAATGGAGCAAACCAATAACACCAGTGCAGAGGACACAGGAAGCAAAAGGCCTTCAAAGCAGACCCAGCTGAGGATGTTCAGAGATGTTGCTAGCACTGGAGTCCTTCCTGTGGCCTCCTCCTCGTGGTCCCAGCTTCATGGGTCAGGTGGAAAGCCCAGATGGTAGTACCTAACCACAGGATCTTCAAAAGCAAATCCTCCCCTTTCTGCTTTAGTCTAAGTAACCAGTGCCACCAACAGCTCTGGCATCCCCCCTTATCTAAGTGAAGACAGGGTACTGCTCTGCTCATTGACCAAGAAGTCAGCATGCTGTGATAGCTTCACACTTAAGATTGACTTGAGTAAGACAGTGAACTGTCCTAAGAGGTGTGAGTTGGGAAGAAATCCAGCTTACTATGCCCCATTGCTCTTGAGGCCCCAGAATCTCTGCCCAATCCACTGAGGAAGGGAGCTAGTAGCCCAGTGAGCATAAAGCCTGTGCCCAAAACTGTGAACTCTTGCCTACTATAAAGTGCAGTGTTTATAAATGGTAACCCTGCAGCCTTAGTGAAGTCCAGCTTCTGCAGGGACAATCCACAGGGCTGAAGTGGGCACTCAGAAGCATTCTCTCTTTAATTTTCTCTTTATCCATCCCATGAAAATCAGAATCAGTCAACTGGTTTTTAAATGAGGTCTAATTCACAGTTGAAGGTGCAACCATTTGCCTCTCCCAAAGAGAAGTTTGGTGTTCCTGGGGTTTTGTTTATTTTTGCAATACTGGGGTCTAAACCCAGGGCCTCATACATGCTAACCTTGCATTTTGCCATTGAGTTACACTCCCAGAATCAAGACGTATGTGTGTGTGTGTGTGTGTGTGTGTGTGTGTGTGTGTGTGTGTGTTGCACACATCTGTAGCATCTTGGAGGATGTCAGGTGTTCTCTATCAATTGTCACCTTATTCTCTAGAGACAGGATCTCTCACTAACTTGGAGCTCATGTTTTATTCAGCTAAGTAAGTCTCAGTGAAGATTATTATGGTTTTAATTTTTTAAGTCTTTTTATTTAGTGGAGGGGGGCGGTTGAGGCTGGCAGTGAGCAGACATAGTGGTCATGTCCTTAGGATTGGTGGCAATGCCTTTACTCACTAAGCCATCTTGCCAGCCAATCAGTTTTTAAGCTCTATCTTATTAATAAGGAAAACCAGGCAAAGTTGTCTAGACCTCCCTGTCTCGTTAACAGCAGAGCTGAAGTCAAACCCAGTTGCCAGGACCCTTTGGAGTAAGAGTGAGACCCGGACTGACATCCTACCAGAGAACAAAGGTCTCTTAGTGAAACTGATCTGAAGCAGAAAGGAGGGGAGGATGGGAAGGAAGGAGAACTAAGGGAGGGGGAGCGAGCCAGGCACAGTGGTGGGGGCGTACTCAAACGCTCGTTACTAAATACTATCTTTTTACTTAAAAGAACCAGGGCTTCTTGACTGGTTCAGGGCTGTGGTGGGAGAGTCAAATATCCTGCCCCGTCTATGCTCAGCAAAGGAAGAGAGTATGTTCCATGCACATGGGAACTCACACTGGCCAAATCTGAGACAATTTGAGCTTCAAAATACACAAGGAGGGCTGGGAGTTCAGCTCTGTGGTGCAGTCCCCAGCACCAAACAAAGTGCTAAGTGTTATGAATAAAGCTCATGAGTTTATGTGGATATAAGTAAAGAAACGAGGAAACTGCCATAGTAGCGCATGCCTCTGCAAGCCTGACATTTTAGAAACTGGTGTGGAGGATTCATGTTCCAGGTTCTTCCTTACAGTCAAAAGTCAATTCATATGGAAGAAAGGATAGATTAAAATCACCTTTTAGCAGCCATCATAAGAGTATTTTATTTGTGTAAGAACAATCATGCGCCATAAAAAGTAATACATAAAAGTGTGAGAAAGACTTACATGGTTGAATAGTATCCTCCATAATATATGTGTGTGTGTGTGTATACATATATATATATATTATTATTATTAAGAACATAGGAAAAGTGCAGCTTGGTTGTGGAGACGCCTGGTACCAGTTACTCCAGTAAGCTGGGATCACTAAAAGGAATGCGTCATCATTTCTGTGGTCTTCCTGACAGTACCACAAAGTGACCAGAATCCAAACAGCAGAAAACGTCAACAAACCCAAATTGAGGGCCATTCTACAAAATAACTGGCCTGTATCCTTCCAAAATGTCAATGACATGAAACACAAGAGCTGACAAACTATTCCAGAAGCAAGGAGATTAAAGAGATATGATGCTAAACTTGACATCCAAGTCAAGATTCCCTTTTAAGAAGGAGTTTTGAGACAATAAGAGAAACAGGAATGAAGTCTACATAACCACTAATACTAATATATCAGTGTCAGCTTCCTGATTTGGGCAACTATACTAGGATTATGTCAGAAAACAATCTTGTCTTTAGGACTAAAGTATGTATGATTTTGTTTGTTTGAAGACAGGGTCTCAATGTATAGTCCTGGCTAACAGCCAACTCAGAAATCTGCCTGCCTCTGCCTTCTGGTTTCATTTTCCATAACCTTTGTTCTTCATTCAGAGTTTATGTACTTGGTCACTGGGAATCCTTCCAAATTCCAGATACAGCATATGATATATTCCAGAACAAGGTTTCCCAAACTTGGTTCTATCGACATTTTGGACTTGATCATTCTCTGTTGTGAGGAGCATCCTGATTACAGCATGGTGTTTAGTGACAACTCTGACCTGCCCCTGCAGAAGGTGACAGTGTCCAAGTGTCTATGTCCTTCCTGGAAGTAAGAACCAAACACATCTGCAGATAATGTCAAAACCTCCTCTTGCCAGGTGTGGTAGCACTTGGGAGGCAGAGGTAGGTGATCTCTTTGAATTAAAACCCTGCTTAAATGGTTGGTGGGTGAGATTTTAAATAAATACATGTGATCCAATAGTCAATATTCTCACTAAGCATCAGTTACTGCTGCCTGTTCACACGACTGCAATGGGATGCACAGTGCATAGACACAGCATTCACCAGTTCAGACATGGTGAGTGAAAAATAAAGTCATACCAACACTGACATGTAGGACATACACCTGAGGAATGACCTCATTTCTTCCATGAAGAAATAGCACCAAGAGGCTGGAGATGTGGTTCACTGAGCACAGTACTTGCTGTGCAAGTGTGAAGCCCTGAGTTTGAAGCCACAGAAGTCATGTGCAGTGGGAATCTGTAATTAAAGTTCTTCTATGACAAGATGAGGGGTAGAGATCCCCCAGAAACTTATGAGCCACTTAGCTTGGTACACAGCAGCAAACAGGGAACCCTGGCTCAGTATCACAGAAGTCAGACTCAGCCAGGGGTGTCTTCTACCACACATGCTGGCCCTCTCATGCAATGTCAAAGGAGATGGAGCTGCTACAGCTGAGACTGAGGAATGGGGGCTGGAGAGCTGGCTCAGTGAGGAGCTCAATCCCTAGTACCCACATCAGGGGGCTCAAAACCACCTCTAAACCAGATCCAGGGATCTGATACCTCTAGCTTCAGTGGGCACCTGCATTCACATACACATACCTATATATACAGATACACACAGTACACATTAGCTTTTAAAACATGGTTTTGAGGCTTTTAGGAGTTTTATTTTGTGGCAAGATCTCACTATGTATATCAGGCTGGCTTTGAACTCACAGAGATCCATCTGCTTGCCTCTGCCTCCCAAATACTAGTAATAAGGGTGAGTGCCATTATGTCCAGTCAAAATAAATCTTTTTTAAAAACAGAAATATATTAAACAAATACAATGACTGAGTCTTGTTTAGATCCTACTTCAAACAATGCAAAATGGCACTTGTGAGGCTACTGGCACAAAGTGAGCACCTATGAGTTATTAGATGACATCAAG
Organism: Sigmodon hispidus; assembly: GCA_004025045.1. Lineage (NCBI taxonomy): Eukaryota > Metazoa > Chordata > Mammalia > Rodentia > Cricetidae > Sigmodon > Sigmodon hispidus. The sequence continues at coordinate 10,602 of PVIH01010405.1, read as the reverse complement.
GAATTCTTACTTAACTGTGCTACAGATCTTGCATCTGTTGAAAAAGTTATCAGCCAGTACAGATGTTCATTTATTATTTATAGCTGAATGTTACAATATCTGAGATCTGCTTTATTATATTAAAAGATGGCTCAGTGGTTAAGGGCACCCAGGTTCAGTTCCCAGCACACAAATGTGGCTGAGAACCACTGGTGACTACAGTTCCAGCCCTCTTCTGGATACACATGCCTATTATGTTGTTACATTGTAAATAATTGTCCCGCCTACGTTGATTGGCTGAAGGCAGACAGGAGGTATGAGTGAGGCTACCAGATTAAGAAAACTCTGAGAACAGGAAGTACAGAGATGCCAGAGAGACCAGTGAAGAAGCCAGCAGATGCAGAGAAAAACTATGCTGCTCTGAGAAAAGGTACCGAGCTACATGGCTGAACAAAATAAGACTCATGGGTTAGTTTAAGAGTAAAGAATTAGCAAGTTATGCCTGGGCCCTATGTCAATTAGCATAAAATTAATGTAAGTGTCTGTGTGTTTCTGTGGGACTGTGAGTCAGTGGGTCAGAACCTCAGGGCCAGGCTGGAAAGTTCAGGCCAGAAACTTACTACAACAACAAAATACTTATAAATTACATTTTTAAAAGCCAAAATAGGGCTGGAGAAATAGCTCAGAGGTTGGGAGCACTGACTGTTCTTCCAGAGGTCCTGAGTTCAATTCCCAGCAACCACATGGTGGCTCACAACCATCTATGATGACATCTGGTACCCTCTTCTGTGTACTGTATACATAATAAATATTTTTTTAAAAAGCCAAATTATATTTTTGAATAAAATATTAAAATAAGAAAGGGAGAGAAGGGCTGGAGACAGTGTGGAATGACGCTGTCAAAGCAAGGTGAAGGTGTCTGGGGATTTGTTTCACTATTCTATTAGTATTAATGTGTATCCGAATGTTCTGTTTCTAAAATCTAAATTTAAAAAAAATGCTGAGGGTTGGCAAGGTGGCTCAAGTAAGTATAGGTGATTGCCACCAAGCCTGATGACTTCAGTTTAATTCCCGGAAGAAGCCACGTGGTATAAGGAGGCTGTCACAAGCTGTCTTCCAACCCCACTCACTCATGCAGTGGTCCATGTCCCTACTCGGAATGAAAAATGAATATGACAAATAAGCACCTTCTCATCATGAGCCATGAGGGGAACGCAAGCTCAAACTACTGATCCACACACCTCTGCACACCTATTTACTACAACGACTCTATGTTTAAAAACACCAAGTAATGGCCAGGACTGCAGGCGGCTGTGACTCCACACAGCACAGTAAGAAGGCAAGTGGTGCGGCCTCCGAGAGAGATTTCTTATGGCCTAGCAGTCCTACTCCCTGACGTGACTCTATAGTCACATAAATACCTGTTATAGAAGTATCCGTGCTGAATCAATTCATGACCACCCAAATCTGGAAACAACCCAACTGTACTTGAGTAAATAGATAAGCAAGCAATGGTAAATTCATCAAATACAAACTACTCAACAAGAAAGAGGAATGAATTATCAACACTTGTAACAGGGAATAATCTCAAGATTCCCACGCTAAGCAGATCCAAGTAATATGATTATATTCCGATGATGCTTTGGGGAAAGCAAAGCTATGTGGAAGCAGAATAAATGACTGAAATGGATCCATTGAAACTGAGGGAGATGGTCGGGAACAGACAGCTCAATGGTAGAATGAATATTAAGCATGCACTAAGGCCCAAGGTTCCATCCCCAGCCACATGGTAAACAACTGCCCAACTCACATTAGTAACATTCCAGGAAATCTTTTTCTTCTTTTTGGTTTACTGGTATTTTTTTCCTTTTTCTTTCTTTTTAAAAAAATGAAACTGGTATTACTTGAAAGATTTCCTTAACAAGTAATCTTAAAGAGATATAATATGAAGTTGAAGGCTCCTCTGGGGACTGTTCTCAATTCCCTTCCTCTGCTCCAGGCTTCTGTGAGACTTGTCAAAACATCACCCTGGGACTTGGCTTCTCTCCAGTCACCTGCTACCTACTGATTGATGGGAGCCTCGGCCTGTGCTCCATTCCTGGAATTATGTCCAGCTGCTTCTCTGCTCTACCCCTGGCTATTCAGTAAGATGGCTGAGCAATGACTGACCCAACAACCACAACAGTATCTACAAGCCAACCACTAAACTATGTCCACAGGCAACTAGACATCACTAATGAGTTATAATTACTGTCTCGTGTCAGCCCACAGCACAGGCTCAGGTGAGGCCACATGCATTTCTAAAACCCATTAGTGAAAACCTGTAGAACTGGCCCATCACCTGCTCTACTTATGGATTAGAGATTTCAAACAGCACCCAATGCAAGAAGTTACAATCACCCTGGCGGCAGCTTCTTGGGAGCAGGTGAACTTTAGCCTGCATGAGCTGACGGTTCAAGAGTCAGCAGCAAGATTATGTGACAGGGGAGAGCAGAGCAGTCAGGTGAAAACAGCCTGATGATATAAGGACATGAGTCACTAGGAACTTAAGCAGAAGCAGGCTTGGTTTTGGAGGGGAGACTGAGCAGTCGCCAAGTTTTTCTAGAAATCTTGCCTTTCACATCCACCTTGGAAAGCCATTCATTAATATGCACATATTAACATTAAGTTCAGGCCTCATTAGGATGGATTCTTAATAAAATGGAAACATGATTCCTAGCATAAGCCATATCCATACAAGAATAATTTGTAAAACATTTGCTTACTATAAAAACAAAACAACAACCACCAGGGTCAGGCTTGGTGGCTCACACCTTTAAGGCCAGTCTGCTCTACACAGCGAGTTCCAGGGCAGCCAGGACTGATAGATTAGTGCAAAATATGTAACTTTTTCTGACATGATTTCTGTGAATTTGAGGAAGCAAAACAGAACTACAAAGTTGTGGTGTTTACAATGACAAACAGACCAGACATTAGTATTTATATTAACGTGAGTGACTCTGTTAACATCAGACAAAGAAAACTTCACACTGCAAGTTATGATGAAGAGAACACTGTGTTACAACAAAAATCCCAATTTACTATGACAGAGCAATCCCAAATGTATGTACAGCCAACAAAGACTCTAAAAGTATAAAGCAAAAAAATCACACAGAGAGATAGATAACAGCATAGTTGCAAGAGTCAACATTATTCTCTTCAGTTGATTTCAACCAGCAAATGACAAATCAGCAAAGATACAGACGTGCTGAGAAGAAAGGTCTCAGTACAACCCCCCACTGCTACACCCTTAGAAAGAAGTACTGCAGAAGCTTCGAGATTTGCTAATGATTCCCTGAACAGTAACCAAGAGTTCAGCAAACAAGTTAACAAAGAATTGCACTATATCAAAACATAAAGCTTCAACACAAAGGAATCCACAAAATGAAAGACAGTAGAAATTGTATAATTCATATATGTATAACAGAGTCAATAGCCAGAACATATAAAAGAACATAGGCAAACACCTACAACCTAACACTCAGGAGCTGAGGCAGGAGGATCACAAACTCAAGGTCAGAGTGGCCTATACAGTGAGACTCCACCTCTAAATAGACAGACAGAACAGATGAGACTATGAAGTGCTGGCCAAGCAGTCATATACTGCTAGTAAAAATACAAATGATATGCCACATGGTGGTTATCAGACCTTCAATCCCAGCACTCAGGAGGCAGAGGCAGGAGGATTTCTGTGAGTTTGAGGGCAGTCTGTTCTACGTGTCTTGAAAAACCACCATCACCACCACTACCACCAAAAAAAAAAAGAATACAGCCACTCTAGAAAACTGCTTACCCAGTTCTTAAATAATTAAAACAAGGAGCTAAAGGGTAATTTAGTTTAAGAGCACAGGCTGCTCTTCTAGAGGACCCAGGCTCAATTCCCAGGATCCAAATCTTGCAACCAACTCTTCCTACAACTCCAGTTCCAGGCATCAGACACCGTTTTCAGACCTCCTTGGGCACCAGGCATGGACATGATACATAGACATACATACAGGCAACACACCCTACATGTAAAGTAAAACACTTAAAGACAATAATAATTAAAACATACATTTACCCTATGGCCCAGCAATCACAGTCCTAGGAAACGCTGTGTGTGTGTATACATGCACAAAAGTAAACCAGGGCCTAAGTATTCTACTATTCAGCCATCCCCCTAAGTCCTTTGAGATTTTATGTGTCTGTGTGTGTGTGTATACACACACACACACACATGAACACACCTGGGATGGAACCCAGAGCTTTGCACAGGCTAGCCAAGAGCTCTATACTGAGCTGCATTTCTAGCCCAACCTCACTCCTAGGTATTAACCTTGTAAAACAAACAGAAAAGTATATATCCATTTATAGCAGCTTTATCCATAACTGTCAAAAATTACATACAGCCAAAATGGCTTCCGAGAATTGAAAGAATAATGAAACTTAAGCCAAGTTAGGTACTTATGGTCTTAGGGTACATAAGGCTGAGGCAGTAAGACCCTATCTCTTAATGGAAGGAAAGGAAGAGAGGGAGGAGGGAAGGGTGGGGGGAGGAGGAATTATATATCCATACAGGAAAACTATGTATCAATAAAAAGAAATTAACTAATGACCAAAACTACAAAATGAGTCTCAAAAACATTATACTAGTGAAAGATAATCTCAAAAATATATCCTTTACAAGTCCATTTTGTCTGTCTTCTGGGAGAGAGAAAAGCAGAGTAATAGGGATAAATGTGAGGTGGCAGAGGCTAGGGGGAGCTGCCCAGGGGAAGAGGTGCTACAGGGCACTGATGCTCAGCATCCCAACGGTGAGGCTAAAGGAGCAAGTGCCTGTGTGCAGTCAAAACCACACAGAAGTGCACGTGCCAGCAGCACAGCACGGTGGGAACCACCAATCCCCACAATGTCAGTACTGCTCCAGTTATATTTTCAGGAAAAATATGGTAAGCTCTGCGCAGCCCTGGATTCCCCAAACCCTTCACCACAGGTGAGGCTGGAGCAACAGGAGCTACAGCGGCTTCCAGCAGTGAGCTGGAGTCTCAAACACAGAGGACAAGTGATCCAGAAAGCAGCAAAGGTGGCTGGAGAGAAGCAGATGACCTCTTCTGAAGCAGGTCATTTAGTCCACCACCCCAAAGGAGTGACTACAGACTGTTCTTCACATAATGCGTCAAGCTCAGGACCTTGACCCCAAGGTGTTATACACATAGGGAGCAGGCCCCAAACCCAAGCTGGCCAGGCACCTCTAACTTGACCCAGGCAGGTCTAAACAGACAGTCTCATGCTCATTAACATTTAACCACCAATAGTAGGTTAGCATGAGGTCTGGCAGACAGCCAAAGACAAACATTTAAAATGCATCACCTATCAAAATACATTACTGATACAGTTCAAAAAAAAAAAAAAAAAAGAATGCTTAAACTCTGCTTAACTATTTCTTGTGCTCCTGTCAAATGGGAAACACATGAGAGCAGAGCACATTCTAAACACTGCCCTGTACTGAGCACCAAAACCTCACACTGCAAACGTGCTTGCCTCCGTGGGCCTCTTAATACAGCATTCCGAGCAAGACTGGACTCCTGCAAATAAGCAAAGGCAGCAAGGTTTCCCAGACTCCTCCCTGCGGTTCATTCCACTCACTTAAGACAGCATTCTCTCCTGCTGGGCTTCCTTCCTGAGAACAGTACCTTCCCCTGCAGTGGTGGGCACCTTCCCTCAATCCTATCACTCTTTCATGAGATGCTTTCAAGCTGATGGTAGCCAGTCCCCAGCTATCTTAGACAGTCAGTGCCACCACAGTGGCACAAGGCCTAATCCCAGCATCAGCACTGCCCCTAAGTTCTCAGTCCAAGGCACTCAGTACTCAAAAGTCTCTACCAGACAGGAGGCCTGATGGATGAATGCCCTCCATAAGCTGGCCAGATTGGCAAAGAATGGAATATCTTCTGGCTGGCCTCAGCCAAAAGTGAGGACAGCAAAGCTGGGCAGAGCTGAGACTTCTATCAAGCATACTGTCTGATATGCTCAAGGAAGTTATGGGCCAGTGGGCTCAAGGGTTACATGCTGCCCTTGACCAGACAATCAGAGAAAAAAAATAGTCCTGCAGAAAGGATGAAGCCATGGCTCAAACCCTGCAAGATTTAAGAGACCCTCTGAGTGTATCCTCCAGGACCTGTTTATCAAAAAGGCCTATGGCCACCAAGTATGTGCCTGGGCAACTCGGTCAGTACAACACAGTGTAAGCTCAGGGCAGTCTGGCAACCCACAAAGGTACAGCCACAGCAGTGAACCCATGACCCTAGCTGCGAGGAGGACTGAAAGTGAGGAGTGCTTGAGTCCGGGAGGTAGAGGCCAGCTTAGGACACACAGCAAAAGAGAAGAGGGAACAGAGCAGGAAGGGAGGGAGGAAGGAGTCCCTCACACACACTCAGGTGGAAAGTCTATCATCTGCTCACCTCCATCTCTACTACCTATCACATATCATTGATTGTCCAATAGATGTCCTGATAACTTAAGAGTTTGTGGGGGGTGGGGGGGTGGCAGAGACTGAACTCTGTGCCTGATAGGCAAGAGCTCTACCACTGAGCTACATACACCCTACCCAACAACTTGGGTTTTAAGAAGGACTAAGAGCATATCTTTAATCCCAGCACTTGAGAGGCAGAGGCAGAGGCAGAGGCAGAGGCAGGAGGATCTCTGTAAATTCGAGGGTTACACAGAGCAGTGGTTCTTAACCTGGGGGTTGACTGACCCTTTCACAGATACTTACCTTATGATTCATAACCGTAGCACAATTACAGTTATAAAGTAGCAATGAAAAAACGCACACCATGAGGAACTGTATTAAAGGGCTGTAGCATTAGGAAAGTTGAAAACCACTGACATAAATACCCTGGGGGTGGGTCTGGCTTACTGAAAGTTTTTCATTTCAACAAACAGGAACAATTGTTAAAATAAGTCAGCAAGTCAGTTACTTGTTTGCCTGCATACGTTTAGTCAGCATGTGGTATTGAATACACTGTTACCTGCATACCGTAAAGAAAATGGAATAAGGTGCTACATGTTTATTAATTAAAAACAAGTCTTTTAAATAGTATATCTGGAAGATACTTGCAGTTTACATCTTTGCTTAGTTGAGAACTTAATTTTCCTGTCTGACTTAACATTATGCCTAGGATGTGTCTGTAAAATAAATTTCCCTATTAGAAAAGTAAGACTGAAGCTACTGAAAAAAACAAAACAAACAAAAGGAAACAAGCTGTTAGTAGAGTGCTTGCTGAGTCAATCCCCAGCCCTAAAGGGAGGTGGGGAGCAGACATCACTGCTCCCCACAGAACCTCTAAGCCAATGGCAAACAGATGGGAAAGTAGACATGGTGGGGCACGACTGTAATCCCAACACTCAGGATGCTGAGGCAGGAGTATTGAGAACCGGGGGCTATAGGGAGGCTCCATCTCAGAAGAAACGGGCAAACAAACCATATCCCTTCTGGACAGCAGATGCTGCTTGTGCCAGACCTGTGCCTGGGCAGTCAGAGCACACAGACCTCACTCTGCCTTCCTTCATCCTCAGGCAACTCGACCATGTAGTTAGGGCACAAGCTGCTCAGCACCAGCAATAGCTGACATTGAGAACAGACAGCTGAACTGGTCCGCCTAAATTCTATATTTGTCAGACAGTAACTGTACGCAGCTAGCTTTTCTTTCTTCTTTAATAAACTCTTCAGCTATGCTAATCTAGTCATTTTAAAACAAAACAAAACAAACACCCTGCAAAGCCACCTATCTCTGAAGGGAACACAGATGGCAAACCCCTGGTCCCTCTGACTCACCTAGCACTTCCTGTCAATCAGTGGGGGATTGTTGTTTGTGGTTTTTTTTTTGGGGGGGGGCTGTGGGGGAGGGGCTCCTAGCTTGGCAGCCCTTGGGCCTTCAAAGTCCAGACCAACAGCTGAGGTTTTCCCAGACACTAAACACACAGGACATGTGTAAGAACTGATTGGCTGTGTTACCAAAATCTCCTTCACCATGCCATACTTCAGGACCCACACACAGCCATGGGCAACAATTTATTCCTTTCCCTTAGCTTCAGTTTCTTAATCATGTTCTATAAGGAATATGGATGTTTTCTGCATCACTTTAGAAGCATAGAAGAAAAAAATCTAAAAGGCCATATTCTATCTACCAACACCAAGGAGTTACAACAGGCCTCCCAGCTGCCTGTTCTAAGACTTCATTCAGGCAGTCAGCTTGGGCTGGTTCAACAGCCTTTAATAAACATCACATATATAATATGTGATGCTTCCTATGCTACTATGCTAAAAATGTCCAAGCCTCTTCATAATTCAGCAGTCTTCCCCATAATCATTTAATGGATAATAAAGACACAAAGGCAGCTGAGAGGCATAGCACATGGTGATATATAGAGCACATGCCTTCATATGCAAGGCACTACCAAAACTCACCCAACTTTCTCACACCTGGCAAGAGGAAAGAATGTGGTTTTTCCAAAAGTCAGATTCCTCGCCTCTAAACACACATAGGAAGGGGCACATACAAGCTGCTCCTGTGACTCTGAGATTCTAACTGTAGAGTCACTGTGAACGTATGTTACCACTGCTCTCATGGTCAGCATGAATCAGATATACCTTTTCTTGCTGGACTTGGACTTTTCAGCAACCCAGAAGACTTGCCTAGAAGTCAGGAGTTCTCCAATATGAACAACAAATAACAACAAAACCAGGTACCTCTGCCATGTAGATGTGTATAACTTATCAACAAACTATAGGTAGGTACACCTTACTATCCAATGCATTCAGAAAGCCCAGACCAGCCAGTGCTTTATCTTAGGACATCACAAGACACAGGTCATCAGTCAAGCAAAGAAAAACCAGCAAGGAAAGGCTGGGCCGGGACAGCTGCCAGAAATGAGGACACAGGTCTCTGCCTCAGCCCAGACAGGCTGGGGCTGGGGGCCATGCAGCAGCAATGTGCTAATGCAGCTACTGAAGTGGAACCAGGGCCTTCCAGCCAGGCTGAGGTGGATTTATATGGAGGGAACTTGAAAGGAAAAGAAACTTGGTCAGAACTGGGTCAGAGGAGGCAGGACTCATGGTGTTCAGAATAATGGCTAATATTTACCAAGTACTACCCACAGCTAAGTCCCAGGCTTCACATCTTCTTTTTAGCTTTTGGTGGGAGGCAGGTAACCCTCTCACCTAGACTCCTGACAGCTCAGCTCTCACTCAGACCAACAAGGCCAGGTCCTAAGGGCATAGTCCTAAATACAGGCTGTAAGTATCTAACATTTGTGAATTAAGGGGACCAGGGATAAAAGGAAATCTAGAGTGAGAAGCTTGAGACCATGAAGAATCCTTGTCCAGCACCCAAACTATGTCAGGATGATGCTTCAGGCTGGAGGAAGTGGGTAGAGGGCCTCTAAGTATGAGTAGAAATCTAGCTCTCACAGGCCCTTCAGAGTAGTCATCTCAGGATAAAGTGAACAATTCTGAAATGGAGTGAAAAGGTTACTAAGTATTTCCAGTGGGAAACTAGATCTTGTCAGAACTGAGTTTCTAAACTGAATTACCTGATTCTATGGAACTTGCATCTGCCATGTTTCTGAGCTGCTTTACAATTGGTTTTAATAGACAGTGATTTCTGTCTAGGGGACAAAAAGCCAGAATGGTTATCAGCTGCTGTGGAATAATCCTTCTGTACACTGCGAAGATGTGTTGCTCTCATTGTTAATAAAGAACTGACCATTTGTAATTCAGGAAGAAGTAATGGGAGTTAATGATCTTTGAATTTTCCCTTGAACAATTTCTAATATTTTATTAGTTTCCTCACTAATAAAACTGTTCGTATTTTATAATAAAATATAAGATAAAAATATGAAATTAGGGGGCTGGAGAGATGGCTCAGAGGTTAAGAGCACTGACTCTTCTTCCAGAGGTCCTGAGTTCAAATCCCAGCAACCACATGGTGGCTCACAACCACCTAAGATGACATCTGGTGCCCTCTTCTCTATACTGTATAATAAATTAATAAATTTTAAAATATATATATAAAATTCAAAAAATCCTTTAAAACTAACAATCTTTAATCTTATAAATTTAATCCTCTGAGATATAGGCCAGCCTGGTCTACAAAGTGAGTTCCAGGACAGCCAGGGCTGTTACACAAAGAAACCCTGTCTAAAAAAACCTAACAGTCTCAATTCAGAAAGAACACAGAGAGTCTGTAATGGAGGTACCAGATTCTTTGGACCCCAGGCAGGGAGGCTAATGGAGTCTCTGTTGTCCCTTGTCCACCTCAGGAGCAATCTGAGGGGATCTTTAAGAAGGTGCAGATACTGGGAGCAGATCTCAACCATAAAGCAGCATTTGCCTGGTATGCCCTGGGTTTGACCCCCACTACCTACAAGAATTATGTGTCATAATTCTTTTAAGTTACTTTGTTTATTGTCTGTGTGTGTGTGTTAGATCTAAGGGATGTTTGCATCTACCACAGCCTTGTCCTGGAATCTGTGTGTGTGTGTGTGTGTGTGTGTGTGTGTGTGTGTGTTAGATGTAAGGGATGCTTATCTACCACAGCCTTG
>PVIH01010404.1:0-75617 GCA_004025045.1 Sigmodon hispidus | reverse complement strand
AAAAAAAAAAAAAAAAAAAAAAAAAAAAAAAAAAAAAAAAAAACACCTTTTCTTGTGCATTTAATTTGATTTCTGATTCAGTTTATGTTGTTAATGCCTTGAAAATTCTTGAGGTGGCGGGTCGGGTCCTATAAGATCTTTCAGTTCAGTTGCAGGTTTATTCTCTCAGTTACAGGATCTTATTAGGAACTGCTCTAAGAAGTTTTTCCCCCAACACATTAGAGCCCACACTGGCTTACCTGGGCCTTTGAGCAAAGGTAATGCCCTAGTGGATACTGCCACACAGCAAGAATGAGTATTTCCTGCCACACCCATTATACAAGCCACAGAATTTCATCAGTTATACCATGTTAATGCCAGAACTTTACAAAGTAAATTTCAGCTTTCTAGGCAAGCCGCCAGGCAAATAGTTTTGGATTGTTCACATTGTGTGGAGTTTCAGCATCCCCCGTTGTTGGGAATTAACCCCCGGGGTTTGCTTCCTCTTAAAGTTTGGCAAATGGATGTAACGTATTCTTTTGAATTTGGCAACCTCAAGTTTGTACACGTGTCAGTTGACACCTGTTCTGGTATTATCTATGCCACCACCCTAAGTAGAGAGAAAGGGTGTAATGTTATTGCTCACTGCCTTGAGGCATGGGCAGCCTGGGGAAAACCAATGCAGTTTAAGACTGATAATGGCCCAGGATATACCGGACGTCAATTCACAACCTTTTGTGTACAGATGGGAGTGCAATTGATCCATGGCCTGCCCTGTAACCCCCAAGGGCAAGGCGTAGTGGAAAGAGCTCACTGCACACTCAAGGAGTGCCTTATAAAACAGAAAGGGGAAATAGGGCATGGCCGTACCCCAAAGGAAAGACTTTCTCTAGCTCTCTTTACTCTTAATTTTTTAAATTTGGATGCCCATGCGGCTGCAGCAGCAGACCAGCATGCCAATCCAGGCACTATGCAGAATGGACTGGTGAAATGGAAAGACGTCCTCACAGGCTGCTGGTGTGGCCTGGACCCTGTTTTAATATGGGTGAGAGGGTCTGTTTGTGTTTTCCCCCAGGATAGAAATAATCCGGTTTGGGTACCAGAGTGCCTGACCAGGAAGATTCAATCAGAAAAGGAAAATGAGGCGGGGGAGCAAGCAGACGATGCAGAAGCTCCTGTTGCTGGCCCTGATGGTGCAGATAAGTGTTTGCTATAATTGCAGCCATTTCATTGGCTGCCATAGGAGCCATGAGCCATATAGTGCAGACTGCGCAGACTTTGAATGAGATCTTGGCTAATGTAGTACAGGACCTAGACATACAAAAGAATCTTATTGCCCAGTTAAAAGGGGGCTTGATGGTTATTAATCAAAGGATTGACCTGGTCCAAGAGTAGATTGATACTCTTTGGCAGCTGGCCTAGCTTGGCTGTGAATGGAAGTTTCCAGGATTATGTGGGATTAGTGTACAATATCAGAACTTTATTCATGCTGCAAATTTGTCTAAACAGTTGTCAAGTTATCTTTTAGGAAATTGGACTGGTGAATTCAAAAACTTGATGACCCAGCTGAGAGTGACCATGGTGATCGTGAATTCTACTGGAGTGGATGCAGACCTGGCAGAAGGACTGGCGTCCTGGTTCTCCACTGCTGTGGATCACCAGAAAGAATGGGCGGGAATGGGAGCTCTGGTGAGCCTGATGGTGCTGATATTCCTAGTTTGCCTGTGGTGCATTTGCCGTGTTAGGTTCCTTCAGTGTTGCAATGCAGCCAAGGTTGTCCAAGCATTTTCAGCCATTGGAGTCGGTCAGTACCCCTAAGTTTGCTTGGCCTCCCTAAAGGAGAAGCCTTAAGAATGTTTTGCAGGATGTGAGGCTTAGCACTGCACATGAGTACTCTGGCTTATGGGAACTCATGAGGAGTATGTCTGGTTGCACGCAAGTTGACACCCAACTGCCTGCCTCTGTGAAAAGGGTGTAGGACAGGTCAGGGATTGACTGGGTGGATGACACGCGGAGCGATACCTGTGCACGTTCCTTTTGCATTTCAGAGACTAGACCTCTGCTTCTGCCTGCCTTTTTTCTTAATAAAGAAGGAGGATCTGTAGAGAGCTGAGTTGTACCGCGCCCTAAAGGTGGCACCGGTTTCTGCTTTCCACCTTCCCGATGGTGAGTGCTCTCGGGAGTAAACAGCTCCTTATTGGCTGTAGGCAAGGATGATTGGTTGCTTACTCCCACGTCCTAGGACCTATGGGCAATGTCCACGTGGCTTACCGGGATTGGAGACCCAGAGGGTATTTAGCCACGAGCAGGCTTCCCTCCCCTCCCCTGGGTTCGTTGTCTATGTGTGAGTAGAGTGAGTAGAGTAGTGAGTGAGTGAGAGAGTGAGTAAGTGAGTGAATGATAAGAAGATTTCCAAAAGGCCTGAATAAACTGCAGAGAGAAGGATCCGGTGTTGCGTCTTCCTTGCTGGCGAGGTTGCGTGCAACATCTACTCGGTTCAGAGCTCTTCTAGGCAGGGTGTGACTTATTTACCCTTCTGATGCTGAAAATGAGGGCTACCTTATGGCAACACAGCAGAAAAGTTTGCCAATTTCCCTTTATAAAGTGAGCTGCAGGATATTCTCTAAGAAATACTTGAGGTGCTATGCCAACACCATTTATTAAATATACTATCTTTTTTCTATTGAATATTTTGTGCCTCTTTGTCAAAGATCAGGTGTTCATAGGTTTTTGGGTTAATGTCTGGATCCTCAATTCTATTCCACTGGTCCACAAGTCTGTTTTTATGCCAGGACCAAGCTGTTTTTATTACTGTAGCTCTATAGTATAACTTGAAGTCAGGCATAGAGATGTCTTCTGAGGGTCTTTTATTGAGTAAATTTGTTTTGGCGATCCTGGCTTTCCTGTTATTCCAAATGAAATTGAGTATTGTTCTTTCAAGATCCAAAAAATATTGTTTTGGAATTTTGATGGGCAGTGCATTGAATCTGTAGATTGCTTTTGATAGAATTGCCATTTTTACTATGTTGATCCTATCTATCCAGGAACATGGGAGAGCTTTCCATTTTCTGATATCTTCTTCAATTTTTTCTTCAGTGATTTAAAATTTTTGTGAAATAGGTCTGTTACTTCTTTGGTTATAGTTACTCCAAGGTATTTAATGCTGTTTGCAGCTATTATATATAGTGATGTTTCTCTTATTTTTTTTCAGCCCTTTTATATTTAGTGTATAGGAGAACTATTGATTTCTTTGAGTTAATCTTGTATCCTGCTACATTGCTGAAGCTGTTTATCAATTGTAGGAGTTCCCTGGTAGAATTTTGTGGGTCATATATTTATACAATCATATCATCTGCAGAGAGAGATACTTTCACTTCTTCTTTTTCAATTTCTATCTTTTTAATCTACTTTCCTTCTCTTATTGCTTTGCTAAAACCTCGAAAACTATATTGAAATGATAAGGGGAGAGAGGACATCCTTGTCTAGTTCCTGATTTTAGTAGGGTTGCTTTGAGTTTTTCTCCATTAAGTTTGATGTTGGCTGTTGGCTTCTTGTAAATCACCTTTATTATATTTAGATATTTTCCCTGTATTCCTGATCTCTCCAGGGCTTTTATCATAGAGGAGTGTTGGATTTTGTCAAAGGCTTTTTTAGCATCTAAGGATTTTTTCCTTCAATTTGTTTATAGGATGGATGACATTTTTGGTTTTCCTATGTTGAACCAGCCCTGCATTTCAGGAATGAATCCTACTTGGTCATGTTGGATGATATTTTTTATATATTGTTATATACAGTTTGCCAGAATTTTGTTGAGAATCTTAGCATCAACATTTATGAGGGAATGTGGTCTGTAGTTCTTCTTTGTTGTGTCTTTGAGTGGCTTGGGTATTAGGGAAATTTGGCCTCATAAAAGGAATATGCCAATTCCTTCAATTTTTACTGTGTGAAATAGTTTGAGGAGAAATGGTAGGAATTCTTCTTTGAATGTCTGGTAGAATTCTGCACTGAAACCATCTGGACCTGGGATTTTATTACTTGGGAGGCTTTTGATGATAGCTTCAATTTCCTTTAGGGTTATAGTCTATTTAGGTAATTAATCTGGTCTTCATTTAATTTTGTTAAATGATACCTTTCCAAAAAGCTGTCCATTTCTTTTAGGTTTTCCATTTTTGTGGAATATAGATTTTTCAATGTACGACCTGATAATTCTCTTAATATCCTGGCAGTCTGTTGCTATTTCCCCCTTTTCATTTCTGATTTTGTTGATTTGGTACTCACTCTCTGCTTTTTGGTTAGTTTGGATAATTGTTTACCTATCTTGTTGACTTTCTCAAGAATCAACCCTTTGATTCATTGATTACTTGCATTGTTCTTTTTGTTTCAATTATATTGATTTCAGCTCTAAGTTTGATTATTTCCTCCTATCTACTACTTCTAAGTGAGTTTGCTTCTAACTGTTCTATGGCTTTCAGTTTTGCTGTTAGTTCTCTGGTGTGAGATTCCTCTAGGCTTTTCATATAGGCATCTAGTGCTATGAATTTTCCTCTTAAGATTGCTTTCATTGTGTCCCATAAGTTTGGGTATGTTGTGAATGCATTTTCATTAAATTCTAGGAAGACTTTGATTTTTTTCTTAATTTCTTCCTTGACTCAGCAGTGGTTCAGCTGAGTGATGTTTAGTTTCCATGATTTGGTAGGCTTTCTGTGATTTTTGATGTTGTTGAACTCTAACTTCAGGCCCTGGATGTCTGATATGATGCAAGGAATTATTTCCATTTTTTGTATCTATTGATATTTGCTGTATGACCAATTATGTGGTCAGAAAGTTCCATGTGGTGCTGAGAAATATGTATATTCCTTTGCATTTGGGTGGAAGCTTTTGTAAATATCTATTAAATCCATTTGCATCATAATCTCTGTTAGACACCTTATTTCTCTGTTGAGTCTCTGTCTGGTTGACCTATCCCTGGGTGAAAGTGGGGTATTGAAGTCTCTATATTAGAGTATGAGAATTGATGTGGGATTTGAGCTTTAGCAGTGATTCTTTTGTAAAGGTAGGTGCCCTTATATTAGGGGTATAAATATTGAGAATTGAAATCTCCTCTTGACCAATTTTTCCTGTGATGAATAAGTAATGTCCATCTTGGTCCCTTTTAATTGCTTTTAGCTTAATGTCTACTTTGTTAGATATTAGGATGGCAACCTCAGCTTGTTTCTTAGGGACATTTGATTGGTAAATCTTTTCTCAACCCTTTACTCTGAGCCTGTGTCTGTCTTTGTGGTTGAGGTGTGTTTCTTGTATGTAGCAGAAGGATGGCTTCTGTTTTTGTATCCATCTTGTTAGTGTATGTCTTTTTATAGGTGAATTGAGTTCAGTGATATCAAGGGATATTAGTGACCACTGATTGATGTTTCCTGCTATTTTTTGGTGGTAGCTTGTATGTATTTATTTTCTCTGGGCATTTTTTCTGTGGGATTATTGAATGTTTTTTGTTTCATGAGTGTATGTGGGATCCTTAGGTTGGAGTTTTTCCTCTAGTGCTTTGTGGAGGAGCGGATTGGTAGATAGGTATTGGTTCAGTCTGTCTTTGTCATGAAATATCTTGTTTACTTCATCTATGGTGACTGATAATTTTGAGACTTATAGTAGCCTAGGTTGGCAGCCATGCTCTTTTACTGTCTGTATAACTCCTGACCAAGTCCTTCTTGCTTTCATTGTTTCTATTGAATAGTCAGGTGTTATTCTGATGGGTCTGCCTTTATAAGTAAGTTGGCCCTTTTCTTTTGCAGCTCTTAAATTTTTTTTTGTTCTCCATGTTTTGTGGCTTGATTATTATGTGGCTGGTAGACGTTTTTAGGGTCATATCTATTTGGTGTTCTGTAAGACTCTTGTATCTTTATAGGCATTTCCTTCTTTAAGTTAGGAAAGGTTTCTTCTGTGATTTTATTGAATACATTATCTATGCCTTTGAGTTAGTATTCGTCTCCTTCTTTTATTCCTATTATTCTCAGGTTAGGTCTTTTCATGGTTTTCCAAATTTTCTGAACATTTTGTGTTATAGCTTTTTTGGGTTTAGTATTTTCTTTGACTGATGTATCTATTTCTGCTAGTGAGTCTTCCACTCCAGAGATTCTCTCTTCCATCTCTTGGATTCTGTTCATTATGCTTGTATCTGTAGTTCCAACTCTTTTCTTTAGATTTTCTATTTCCACCTTTGCCTCATTTTGTGCCTTTTTTATTGCTTCTAATTCACTTTTTAGTTCCTGAAATGTTTCTTTCATTTTTTGGTTTTTCTTTTCTTGGTTTTCTTGCAAGGATTTGTTCATCCCATCCAATTTTTTTGTTTGTATTTTCTTCTATTTCTTTAAGGAAATTTTTTATATCTTCTTTGAAGGCTTCAATAATCTTCACAAAGGTGTTTTTGGTGTTGTTTTCTTCTGTTTCCTCTTCATTGCTCTATTCAGGTCTTGTAGTTGTAGAATCACCAGTTTCTTCTGGTGTTGCCTTGTTTTTCTTTATATTGTTATATGTATTTTTATACTGGTGTCTTCTCATGGCTTCAGTGGTTCACGATTAGGCAGCTCCTAGTCAGTTGTGGCAAGAGGACTTGTGTGTCTCCTGTCTCCTCTAAAGAAGTGGTCTGCTTGATCTTTGACTCTGCTCTGGATATCGATCTGAATTCCAGTTCCTCAGTCCTTCTCTGCTGACACAGTTGGAGGCCGGTCCTGGCCGTGCAAGGCCCCGTCTTTTAAGTGTGGCTGGAGGAGCTCCTCACAACCAAACTCTAGTCCTGTCTAGTAGGGAGAGCTGAGATCAGACTCTAGGGATTGACCCTGGTTCTGAAGAATGACTCCCCAGAAGGAAGAAATACTCTTATATTTATCAATGCCTAACTGTACATGTTTCTAAGTATAATATGAAATTTCATTTTGTATCATATGAATTGATCAGATCAAGGTACTGGTCTGTCAGTCACATCCAACTGCTGTCAGTTCTGTTTAGTGGCCATGTTTAAAGTTTTCTCTGCTATCCATTTGAAATTAATCACATATTGAATTCATCACAGTCATCTTGCTGTACTGTAGAGTATTGAAGTAATTCTTCCTCTCCCACTAACTGCAGAATATTTTTATTATTCTGAGTAAATTTTTACTATTCTGACAGAGGGCTATCCTTTAATTCAAAGGATTAAATGAGATTGAAGTAGAGACTCTGACTAAAGACTGACCATTTGGACCTCTGAGAAGCTTCTGCCTAGCATTCCCATCCTGACTATGTCTATTTCTAGCCATTGAAAGTTAGCTTTTCTGAATGTAAGTGTCTGTGTTTGCAGAGTGGGCTATAACTGTCTGTACTCAAGCATGATGTGGCTTACGGAAAGCCATGTAGGCCATAGCACTCAACCTTGAATCTGGTAGATCACAATTGCCCTCAGGCTACCCTTCATGGTTTTCCTTATAGCCTTGTGGAAATCTCATAGACAATGAGCTATCTACCAGCTCAGAGTAGTTGCTTAGCTAATGCTACCAGAGTGATATGCTTCTAGCCGTCTTCTGTTTATATCCATGATACCAGACTGACATACACAACTGAAGGCTGACAAGTCCCATCATGACCAGCTGCAGACTGAAAAGCTGGGAAACAAAAAGCATCTCAGTGCAAGAGGCTGAAGCTTCGGAACAAGAGAGAGCAGTGAAGTCCCCAGTTCCCCAGTGTGATTTGAGGACCCTGAAGCTCCCAATATTGCTTGTACAAGTCTGTAGCCAAAAGCTGAAGAATCTGGATGATGAGATCCTTGGGTGAAAGAAGCAGCAAACCCCACACCTTCTCTGAAGCTGTGAGCATCAGGGAAATCTTCCCTAACCCTAACCCTTTGTGGCACTCCCTAAACTTCATCCAGACCCTGGGCTACTAGAGAGTGTCACCTGCATTTCAGAGAGCATCTTCCCCACTTAGCTTTCTGACTTACACATCAACTTAGACCCTAACCCTAACCCTAACCCTAACCTTTCTCAAGACTGGACAGATGGACAACCACACTGAACCACGGAAGCGAGCAAGTCTCTTATTCTTCCTTTGAATGAGGCTTACATCTTGGGTCTTTATTCTCTCACTACAGTCACCATCTAACTCTAGACTCTGGACTCCAGGCAGAATTATAGTGATAATGCTTTATTCTATTATAAATGTTTTATTTCTGTCATTACACTGAAGCCATGCCTTCCAGAACCATCATTCTGATCACCTGCACTTAACCTTGCATGTATTGGTTAAGACTGTAAGAGGTTTGCTTCCAGAAAATATTTGAACTTAGTCTCAAGGAAAAAGACATTTTCTTACTTGGAATGTATAATATGATGATTTTGAAAATAAAAATTGTGAGATGGGAATCTTTTGGAATAAAGGTTATAAAATCAATTTTATATTTCTAGTTTTTATAAATTTCATTAATGTACCATTTTTGTTTTACCTGTGATCATAAAATTCTTAACATATGTAAGTATACTGGAACATTAAAATATACTTCTCTGATAGCCATCAGGAGCTAAAACTGATCTAAGAAATCATAGCCTGTTGAATAACTGAGGCAGTTGAGGAGGGCAGAATGAAAAATGAGAATAATTTCTCACATCCACTCTAGGGTTCATAATCCTCCCTTCTGCAGCTTAATGAAAAGTCTCCCCACTTATTTGTTCCCCTGGGAAGATTCCCATCCTCATCATCCTACCTCCCTGGCTCATCTCAGGGGCAGGTTAATAACCCACCCATCATGAATTTCAGATCATGGACTTTGCCCTCAACTAGTTCATATTAGAAACCACTGGTTACTGCATCTGCCAAACCCTGGAAAATTTCTTAAAATATTGCAGGTGAATACCTAGTAAATATAGTTTCTGATACATCACAATTGCTCAATAATTCATACATGTTATATTATAACCTGATTTTAGGACCTGAGTACTGAGATGGGAAAAGCAGACTTCTTGTTCTGGAGCTGTTTGTAGGTAGGTGCTTAGTCATGCACAGAATTAAATTACGGATTGAGTCACCTATTTTACTTCCTGTCTCTCCAATCATTCGAATGCTATTCATTTTGTCTCCACTGCACAAAGCACAAACTGTGCGCTCTCTTACCAACCTGTAGAAAGTGAATTCCCAATGTTTCCTAACGTCTGCTCTTGCTGTTACTAGGGCTCAATTCATTGGACTATATCATGTCATTTCAGAGAAACAAAAATCAATCCAATTCTTCCCTTAAGTATTCATTCTGTTCCTATGAAAAGACAAGCCAATGGTACGGAACAAGCAAATACCCAACACAGGACTGTTGGTGGAATGTCCAGCTACTCCTCAGAGAGAGGCTCAGAAACAACAGTCAGATTCTGCCCAAGCGAGATAGTAAAGGTCACCCTTTCCTGGTTTTGCTTCTTCAGAGAGAGAAGAGGCAGACCTAAATATATTTAAAGGCTTAACACAGAATGGAGTTGAGAATGTCAGGGTTATGTGATGGCTGCAGTCTGAGAATTCCACTGAAATCTAAACAGACTCCATCTGTAGGAAATGTTGAAATTCCACACTGAGAAAACAAGAGACACAGAACCCCAGACTGGGTGGGAAGCAAGTCTATTCAAACCAGACAGGAAGCAGGCTGTATGTCTTTGCATATGTAAATATCACTTGCACATACACATTGAAACAAAGCACTTCCTGAGCCCAGCACTAGTGTAAACCCATTCAGTTTATCCCTGAAAAAGAATCACAGATGAGTGACCATTGAGACAGTATTTAAGAAAAAATTTGATACATGGAAACACCAGGATGCATTTCTATTTTATATCCACTTATTAGAATGAGGAAACTTTAATATAAATAGTGATTTATATGTAAGACATGTGCACAGTGGTGTGGATGAAGAGAAGCTGTGTCTAAAGGCTGATGGCAGCTTTGAGTACTGTGAAGAGACCAGATTGTTACATCCCACATCATCTCAGCCTAACTTTACCCTAGAGCAGTCATTCCTCGCACACCTCCCTGGCAGAACTAACATCTATGGCTAATAGACTTATCGGCCAACAAAACAAAATTTAAGAATGTCACCAGATAGCATTTTTGGGCCTCTAGAAAATGATCTTTCCCCCTCTTGCTGTGACCACCTTTTTGGTGCACAGATCGATGCATTTGATTTATGACTTTATTTTGTTAAACTATAAAACATTATGAAACTGCTTCCAAGTTGGAACATGGAATTGGAGTAACCTAAATCTGTGCTTCTGGGGTAAGGTCACGCAAAATGTCCCCAGAATAAACTATATCTCATTATCTTTCAAACGCAAGCTGTGGTTTTGCATTAACAAGCGTATATTTCTCTGTGTCCTGGACATTGTTACAGTACCCTGCTGTGAGAGCCGGAAGACAGAGAGAAGATAGTTTCTCACCACTCCAGCAGGAAATAGGATAAGGCCAACCAGCACTTCAACATGGGTGGGAGAGGGTCTCATGGGACCCTACATTTAGCTGAGAGTTGATGGCTGCTGTGGGAGGGAAAAAAATCAATTTTCTTCAGTGATGTGGTTTCCCCATTTCCAGTGGCTAACTTTACAAAGGTGTGCAAATGGGCAGGGATTATAACAATTGATTAATTAATTTAAGAAGTGTCAGGAGAAGAGGGTTACAGGTGATACTCTCTTCCATCAGAGTGTATGTAAGGATTCTGGCACGTAGCAGCCACATGGTAAACCCAACTGAAGCTGGCAGAACAGGCAACGTACAGCGGGCATGCCTGCCCCTAGGCATGGCTATATAAATCTGTGCCCACCCATCCTTTTTTTTTATTTTTTTTATTGTATATTTGATTCTTAAATTGTTCTGAACGGTTCTTTTTTTTCTTTTTTTTTTCCTTCTTTATTTTGTATTTATCAAAAAAACAGTAAAAAGAATTTAAAAATGCCAAAGAGTTAACAATAACTATACAGAGGATAATAATCATAAGCATGGCTTATCAAGGGTGGAACCCTTCAAACCCCAGTCCATCTATAGGAACACCTGACTCACTCTTGAGGGAGGGGGGACAAAACTGGATTTGGCCGGGAGTGAAGACTGATCCAAGCATTTCCACCCATCCTTTTAAAAGGAGCTGCCACTTGAAAATCTGTCTCTTTTTCTTTTCTGCTTCTCTGCCCCATACTTGTCCTGTAACTCTCTTGAATAAACTCTAGTGTGGCTCTGTTAGTATGTGTGTCTGATCTTACACATGAAACCAACAGTATAAGCTGACTTGTTTATTTATTTATCATTTTTTTTTTCTAGCCAGGGCTTCTCTGTGTAGCTCTGGAACTCCTGGAATTCTCTCTGTAGATGGAATTGACAGATCTGCCTGCCTCTGCCTCCTAAGTGCTGGGATTAAAGGAATGTGGCCTGCTGAGCTGGAGTCCTTTCTTCTCCGCAGCTCTTCCCTAGTCCTTTAGGTGGAAGAAGGGAAGGTAGGTTAGAGCTATACAGAGCAAAGAGAGCTCACAGCAAGAGGAAGAGCCCCTGGTTGTAAGCAGTAAGGAGCACCACATCATGGGCCTTCCAAGGGCTCTGTGGGTGATGAAGAAAGACAAGCCGGCATGAGAAAACCTTTGTATTCTCCTAAATGCTTCCCTGTGGGGATGTAACGCAGTTTGGAGCCACTTTCCCATCATTTTTGGTCTGTTCCCATTATGAGTCAAGGCAGGCCACCTTCTAATCTTTTCTGTCTTGCTAGAGTTTAAGCTGTGAGGGCAAAAAGTAAGCAGAGTGTGAGATGGAGGACTGGCTGCTGAGAACTGTATCAGCAAAGCGGCATGGACACTTATCGGGAAAGCCAGATTATCAAGTTCTCCTCTTGCAATAGCCCCATCTTAGAAATGACGTTTATAAGATACTTTTATCGAACAGTTAGTTTCATTACAAACTTAGTTTTTTCAAATGGGTTTAGCATGAGGGTAGGAATGAATTCTAGAAAGATTTATTGTTAGCTCATGTAATTTTAGAAGTATAGCGGCCTTAGAAATCAAATAACGTAACATTTTCATTTCATAGTAGCAAGAAAAAAGTCTTAAGAGGTTAAAAGAGACAAAGACAGGAAATATATTCATATATTTTATGGTCTGTGATATAACAGGCACACGTGCCAGATAGTGCCATGTTATAATAATCCAGATATTCTTTTCTCTAAGCCACAGACACCTGGTAGGCAGCAGAACCTCGAATCCTGAGATCCTACCATCTCCCTTACAGGAAAATCCTGTCTTTGAAGCATAGCCAACTGAAACCCAGTTCTCTATTGATTGGACAAACTGAAGGAATGTTGCACTTGATTATGGAAATCCAATACATGGTTCTACCATGGACAAACTTACTCTTCATCAACAATGAAAATGAGGAAAATATAAGTAAGTCCTGTATGCTCCATTGCTGAGTCTGGCAGTTTATATGGCAGAAGAATTAAGTACCTGAGCTATCCACATTCTTGACATGGCAACAAGTCCAGGGACAGATAAACTTGAACAGACAAAATGTATTAGGGACTGGGGGACTCAGGTGTCTGCATGCTTAATGCTTGAGGATACAAACTGGAGAAAATGTATACAACACATGGCTGAAAAATGATGATAGGCAAATGCAGCAGAGGTGCCCTGATGTTCTCAGCCATGCTATGGAGCTGAGTTTTATTCTGCTAAGGAATAGAATCCTCTTTCTACGACTTTGAAAGATATCAAATCTAATGTGATATAACACTAAAAATTGAGCATTGAGTTTCTGCAGTATAATAAACAGTTATTAGCAGCAAAATATAGGAACATGGGATTCCAGCCAATGAGAAACCAAGAAGGAGACAAAGTGTTGTTTGTAGTGACCAAATGTTAGGAAGGTGGTTAGAGATCTTGATGGGTTTAGAGACCTTCTCCAAACAAGTACAAAACTTTGAGGTCCAGCTTTGAGTCTCTATAAGAAACATACAGGCTCTCCCATGTCACAGTGAAAAAAAAACATCTCTGGGAAAACAGGCTCTGGGTCAAGTTCAAAAGAGTTTAATGTATGGGAGGCAATGGGACTTCAGCCAACAAAGGGGTCAGGGAGAAAAGAGAATATGATGTTTACATTACTTATAAGAACTTTTTTGGTAACTGTCCCCTGAGCCTTCATGTGTTTTCTCTGGTGGAGAATTCACTGAGGGGAACACTTGGGAAGATTTACTTTGGCCAAAGTTTTAGAGGTTTAGTACAGGGTTGTTTGGCCTCATACGCTTGGGCAGAACATTATTGAGGTGGCAGCATGTGCCAGAGGTCAGCTATTAACATCACCACAGGCAAGAAATGGTGGGGAATAATAAAGCCTCCAGCCAGGTACTACCTCCGTCTCCACCACTTGCCCAAGTGATGCTACCATCTGTAAGATAAACATTCAGACCAAAAGACTAAGTGACACATCTTAACAATAGCAGATGTTCTCAAATTGGATTGAGACACAGTTGGACATAGAGATTGCTCATTAACTGCTGCCAGATCTATCTGGGCATAGGTCAGATTTAAAGTTTTATTTTACTCATGTTATAACTTTGAAATCCATATTTGTATTCTTCCTTAGCATGTTTCAAGGTGTTTTGATTCATGCCTATCTTCACTCCACATTTTTACCATAGAAACAAGAGATTGAATTTATGAATAACCAGATCATAGAAAATGAATGGAACCATGACTGTCACTCTCAGTCAAGTGGAATGCCATGCTATTATAGAATAATATTTATGTTACAAGTGATGATATTTATCAGTTGTTGTTAAGTTAAAAGTGAGATACACTACAGTGAGTAGTGTATAAATATACTACTTTTTAATTTGAGAGCTATTTTCATGTATCTCAGTTTGGTTTTGAACTCACTATTTACCTTAGTATGAGCTTGAACTTCTGTTCCTCCTGCCTTTGTCTCTCAAGTGCCAGGATTATAGGTGTGCATTATATCACATAGTTTATGTGGTTCTGGGGAAACCAAGGCTCTCTGAACACTAGGCAAGCATTGTATCAACTTACCTACATCTCCAGCAAAAAATACATGAAATTTTTATAAAATTATATATCAACTGCTAATACCATTGTGAAGTGGTTTTACTGTATTTTCTACCTCCTCTTTTTTTTGTGTTTAGTGTTTTACTTATTTGCATTGGCATAAAACCTCCCCTGTAATATAAAAGGCAAAGTACCATGACACTCATCTACGTTAGAAAAATATCATGTGGTATTTCAGGTATGTTTCTTTCAAATTTGGTGACCTTAGCAGTGACCCTGACTCATTCATATTTATACAACAGACAGTTCCTTTTTTGTAGGGCTTATGATCTTTCATTGCTCTGTGTACCTGACAAGCAAAGGCAGATGGTGACCTATTGACTTTACATTACACTGACCACTGAGAGATGGAGAGATGGGTAGATTTCTATATTTTATGGAAACTTTTCTTCCTAATTTCTGGAAGTCTACTAAGATTTTTTGAATGAAAAAGAATAAATGCAGTCAAATTCCATGAAGAAGAATGTTAAAGAAAAAAAGTTAGTGAAAAAGACTTTGAAACTAGTCACTATTCAAGGAAGAATAAGAACTTACCCAGAGAGGAAGATGCCTCAGGAGTGAAGTGGCCCTCTTTTCTCTATCTCTTTCTACAGATTTTGCCCCAGTTGTATTTAGCTCCCTAGGAAACCAGGACCTTCTATGCTATTTTTCTTCTTACTAAAGTATGTACAGTTCCTTATCTAATTACAGTCTTCCGGTGTTAGATGCTATAATGTCACATCTAATACTAAAATCAGAGCAGGCCCCTGAGCCATCCACTCTCATGCTGTTTGTGTCTTAGGTGTGTATGGGTGTAGTCATCCTGCTCCAGGCCCCTAAGTGGAGTGAGCCTCTTAGAACTGGTGCCATAGAGATGGCATTTCATCATCTCCACAGCCTCCTAACAATGCCAAACACTAAGCAAAATACAATTTATATTTTTAAAGAAGATATTAATTAATCAGTGCTATATTGAAAACAATTTAGCATCAGGGGATCAGAGACATCCAGACAGAATTTCCAAACATTTATCCCAAGCAGAGACAAGCCATGTGTGTGCCTAACCTACCTGTTTGATTTACTCAGAGTCGATATCCTGTCTCCACTGTCTGCAGAATGGAGAAAATGCCATGTCATAGGAATAAACTGTCCACTTTCCTCGTTTCTCTTTGATGGACAGAAACAGAGTTATCTTTAGAACATAAGACCATATTAAATGTATTTCAAGACTATCTCAGTATCATTAAGCTGGGAAAGGAGCAATTTTTTTTTCTATCCATATTTCCCTCCAATTCTCAAGGGCCTACTAGGACAGAATCACAGACTAAAAATAGCTTAGACTAACTTAGGCCCAGTTAGGCAGGCTATTTCTCCTGTTATACATAGCTTGTTTTCCTTTTTTAAAATCCAGTTATTCCATTAATGCCATGAAAGCATCTCTGTGGTATGAAGACAGTTAAGGCCACTGGCAGCTCTGACCTCTTCTCTGCAAGCCGTTCTCAGAATTCAGCTTTGGAGGCACACACTGTTTTTCTCTAATCATGTACACACACATCCAGTGGCCCTCAAGTCTTTTGTCATCTGACTATTGATAGTGAAATCAGCTTTGTAAACAACTTTCTCATTATATAAACACTTCACTCATAAATAAAGAATATAGGTTTTAAAATATCTTTCTTTGTTTGGTTTCCAGATTTTATAGGTCACCTTATGTTGAACATTTCATAGCTCATTTAATAGTACACTTTAAGTGTTTTGGTTTTATTTATAAATACACGTTTTTTTCACACCTGTCATTTCTTCATTATTATCACTACAGATGCTGGCTCTGCTCATTAGTACTTTATCTGTGGTTAGGCATTTTATTCATTGAGGCTTTTGAGTTCTTTCTTTAAAATACCTTCAATTTCTACCAAATATATATACATCTTTAATATTTGTTTTTACTGTTTCTAAAAAAGAAGACTCAGTTTGTGTACACAATGGAGAGCAAAGCAGAATTTTTTTTTTAATCGCTTTAAGTACATGGTGCTGAACTAACCATTCAGTCACACTTTCTATCCTTGTATATCTTTATTCAAGGTCTCTTCCCCCTCCCACCACATCAGGTCATTCTCTCTTCTCCACAACTCCCCAACCCCTCCCTGGGCAGGCAGCAGATAGTCCCATGGTCCCACTAACCCAATATTGCTTAGTTCAGTCTCCACTCCTGGCAGATCCAGTTTTCTCCCCCCTCCCTCAAGAGTGAGTCAGGTGTTCCTCTAGGGGGAGTGCGATCCAAGGAGTCAGTCCAAGGTGTTTCTTTATTTAAAAATTTATCCAGTATTTACCTCTTCTTCTTTTATACCTCTCTCTTTTCTGTCTCTCCAGTTGCCTCTTTCAAATGTTGATGTCACATGTGATCTTTTGCTAAACCCCAATTCTCAACACCTTATTTATCTCTTATTGTCTCCTAGCTAATTCACAACTTTTTATTTACATATTTACATACAAAGTTAGGATCCGTTGTCTTTCCAAGAGTGGGTCACCTCATTATATTATTTTCTAATTCCACCTATTTTCTTGCAATTATCAGAAATTTATTTTTCTTAGCACTAAATAAAATTCTATTGTTTATTTTGCCATATTTTCATTTCCTATTGATGGGCATCTTTTCTTGGCTGAATCATTGCTGGATGCCATGAACAAAGCATCAATAGACATGGATGTACAAGCATCTCATGTAGGACATAGAGTCCTTTGGGTGTATGCCTAGGAGTAGCATAGCTAGGTCTTACAGTGAGTTCCATTTGGAACTTTTTGAGCAATATTCAGAGGGATTGCCATAGCAGCTGTACCATATAACCTCCTTGCCAGTAGTGAGAGGAGAGGGCAAACACAGCAAACTTTGAAAAAAATGTCAAAATTAAGCAACTCTTTGTAATCTAAAATTAAAATAATTAAAAATGGATCAGCAAGTGTATGCTAGATGTAACAGACAGAGATGTAGTAGGATTATGCTGGTAATGTTGTAAATATTTGTCCTGCTTATGGGTTTAATAAAAAGCTGATTGGCCAAAGGCAAACAGGAAGTGTAGGCAAGGCTACCAGGTTAAGGAAAGTCTTTGAGTATAAGAAGAACAGAGACAGACATCAGGCAGAGCTGCCAGAGAAACAGACACCACAGAGCCACCACAGAGACAACACAGAGGAAAGAAGCTGAAATGCTTCTATGGGAAAAGGTATCGAGCCACGTGGCTGAACAGGATGGTTTGGGTTCAGATGAAGGAATCAGCAAGTATGCCTGGGCCCTAGGTCTATCAGCATAAGAATAATATAAATGTCTGTGTGATTCTGTGGGATTGCATGCATATCTGGGGGGACTGTGGGCCCGAATCATGAGGTTAGCCCGGAAAGACTGGGCCAGAACATTTTACAACACAGAGATAAAATGACAAGACTCTTGAGCAATCGCAACGGTGACACTGGGGTGACAGTAAGGCACAGAGCTTATGCATAGAACAGAGAGAAAATATTTAATCTGATAAATAGAAATAGTTTAAAGTAAATATATTCTCAAGAAACTGTGGCACAATACTTAGTGAAACAATAGGTATGCGTTTGGACTTCTAACAAGAGATAAGAAGATAGGTTGAAAAAATTCAGATATGCAATTGGTAAATTTTGCTCAAATTGAACAAGGGATAGGAATTTCAGATGTAATAAACCCTTCCTGTTCTGAATCTGTCCATCTTACTCCTCAGAATTTACTCCAAAAATATTTCTCCAACAGTGTGAAACTACATACTCACAAGGCCATCCACCCACCATTAATTCCTTATTGGTATCATTAATAGGCCAAGTCCAATATATATACCTTCAATATTAATACATTGAATATTATTTTGTGAATTGTGATTTACTTTTCACACAGAGACAGCAAACATCTCTTAAAAGACCATGGACATTCTGACCCATAGAGTTTGTATTGTAGTTATTTAACTTTGTGCTTATACCACAAGATCATCCATAAAGGACATACCAGCAAATGTACATGGCTGTGTGACAATAAAACTTTATTATTATTTATCATTTAAAAATAGATTTTGGGTCAAAATTTTCAGGTTCCAATGTGATAACTTCCTCATTACTGAATGGGAAACTGTATATTAGAAAAATTGAGAAAGATCTCAACAGACTAACATGGAATAATTTTTTGAAGCAGATTAAGTGTCAAATATAGAACCATTTGAGCATCAAAATAATCCACCATGAAAGTGGATAATCTGAATAAGATATTCATGAAGTCAAATGATTGAAATGGTAAGGAAAGGTGATCTTTTATTACAATAGGTAACCGACAAGTGAATGCAGAAGAAACTGATGACTGTAGAAACATTGCTATTTTCTATATCTTGGCTGTTATAAACAATAAAATACTAGTTTTAAAAAGAACCAGATGTGATAAACAAACTTTTGATTCCAGTGCTTGGAAGATAAGTAACATAATTTAACTTTGAGACCAGTCTGAGTCCATAGAAAGAACAGGCATAGTCTGGGCTCTGGAGTGAGATTCTGCCCCAAACAATAATTGAACAATCAAACAAATAAATAGATACATAAACATTAAAAACAACAGGAAGAAAGACAAACTACCACTTTGTGACTGTGTTAGTATTGCTTTATTCAGGCAAAATTAACAGTGAATGCTAAAACTAGAGGGAAAAAAATGCTGGAGGGACATAGACTCAAATTTCTTCTCATAATCTGCTTCTCAGTCACAAAACATGATGCCTCACAGTGTTCTGTCTTAACCAAGTGACTAAACACAGACAAATGGACATCCTATGCTTCCTGACATGAGTTCTGTGATATCTCTATCCAGAAAGTAAAACCTCAACCTAGTGATAAAACAGGAAACAAACTCAACTAAAGGGGTTTAGAAAACAGTTGACCTGAACCCTTCAAACACACCAATGTTGAACTGAGGTAAGACAGGAGAATTTCAGATCAAAGAAACTGAGTTGTACAGTACCAAAGGTAGCTGATATGGTCATTATCTGAAAATTTGTGAAATAAGACTGCATACAGTGTGTTGGCCTTGATAATTATACTTAATTATTT
Source organism: Sigmodon hispidus (assembly GCA_004025045.1). Taxonomy (NCBI): domain Eukaryota; kingdom Metazoa; phylum Chordata; class Mammalia; order Rodentia; family Cricetidae; genus Sigmodon; species Sigmodon hispidus. The sequence continues at coordinate 56,466 of PVIH01010404.1, read as the reverse complement.
TTTAAGAATTTTATTTGCTTATTTTTATTTATGTATGTGTTCTGTCTGTATGTATGTATGTGTACTACATTTGTATATGATACCCAAAGAGTTCATAAGAGTATGTAGAATGTCCTGAACTGGAGTTACAAATAGCTGTGACCCTTTGTGTGTGTTAGAAATCAAACCTAGATTTTCTGCAACAGCACCAAATTCTCTTGATGTCAAGCTATCTCTCCAGCCCAGTACGTCACTATTTTTGTTCTTAGGCAATTAACATTGGAGCCTTTCAAGGAAAAGACTGGAGATTTTCTGTGTATTATAAAATTGGTTTGGAAATAATGTAAGTTTTGTAAAGAAGTGATGCTATATGTATATATATACATATGTAAAGAAGTCATGCTATATGTATGCTATATGTATGACGCACAACATAAATAATTGCAAAGTTTAGATGAATAGTATGAGGTCCTTTCATTTTCTAGCTACTTCTCTAAATTCATCTTTGAAATTGTTTCAGAAAGAAATAACACATCAAACACCTCCTACCTCTGTCAAGGCAGAAGGTTCTCTAAGAACTTTCCCACTTCTCAAACACAAATCTTCTTGTGATATTTGATGAGCCTATACCAGTTGTATTTGAAACTGAAACAGAATAATTTTCAAATATAGACATTTCAGATCTAAAAGGCCACTGCTCATTGTACTTAGCATGATGATCTCTTATTATACTTATCTATCTGCAGCTTTGTTCTTCTTAAGGGCTACAAGTATCTCAGGCACTATTATATTGCTGTGAAGAGAAACCATGATCTAGGACAACTTATAAAAGAAAGCATTTAATGTGAGGATCATGGTCCCAGAGTGCTGTATAATCTATGGGCATCATGGTGAGGAGTATGACAATAGGCAGGCAGATATGATGCTGGAACTGTAGCTAAGAGCTTACATGTTAAGATAATAATCAAGGGGCAGAGAGAGAAAAAGAGGGAGAGGAAAGGGAAAGGGAGAGGGAGAGAGAACTATAATGGTGTGGGCTCTTGACTCCCCCCCCCCCAAGAAATGTACCTTCTCCAGTAAGGTTATGCCTCCTAGTCCTTCCCAGATATTTCTACCAACTTGGGATCAGGCATTTAAATATATGGAGGTCATTCAGCTAACTAACCAAAACACACACACACACACACACACACACACACACACACACACACACACACATTTATAAATACCACATTTCAAAGATCCATTCGTCCATAGAGGGGCATCTCATTAATTTCATAATTTGGCTGTTATAAATAGCGCCACAGTGAAATGGGTGTGCATGAATCTTTAATGTATATGACTTTTGATGCACCCATAAGTGATATGACTGGATTGTGTAGTAATTTTACTTTTATGCTGATTTCCAGGGTCTAGCTTACATTGCTGTCAACAGTGTATTAGGTTTTGGGGTTCTCTTTCCCCTGCTACTTAGCAACAGCTGGTACTTGTTGTTCTGGTGACTGTTTTTATCACTGAGATAAAAAAGAATTTCAGTGTAATTCTGATCTGTATTTTTCTGGTGGCTAAGGAAGTTACATATATGCCTATTGGCCATTTTTATTTCTGCATTTAAAAATTGTTCAGTTCAATTGTCTGCTCTCAACTGAATTATTTGTTGTTTTGATGTCCATGTTTTTGAGATATTTATATAGTCTAGATACTAATTGCCCATAGATGAATACTTAGAGAAGATATTTTTTCATTCTGTTGACTGTCTTTTTGTGAATTATCACTATTATTTTCCTTGTTGTTGAAGTTTATCCAGAAAGACATATGCCTATGTTGTGAAATATTTCTCCTGTATTTTTTCTATTAGTTTCAGTATTTTAGTCTTACATTAAAGCCTTTCATTATTATTGTTTGAGATCCAATGAATTATTTTCACATCAATATCATTTTAACAACTTTTAGATCATTATGGTTTCATTGGTACAATTTTTATTTGGGCTTTATAGTCAGAAATTAGTCTTTTACATATTGTTTTGTGGTTGAACTTGCAAATACAAGGACCTAAAATAATACTTAAACATAATTATGCATATTATTCTCTGATCATCATGTAGGATGAGACATATGAAAAAAATCAATATACTACATATTAAACCAAATACAAAAGGAAAAAATCAACCTATCTATCTGTCTATCTATCCCTCTGTAATCTATCTCAACAATTGCTCAAATAATATCACATCATACTTTGTTTCATATTTCAACACGAATTTCCTCTACTTCTGCATTGTTGCATGTGCAGGTGCATGTGTGTGCAGGGACATGTAGGGATCAGAAGGAGAGGCTGGACACCCTGTAACTGGAGTCACAGTGACCGTGAGCTGACCAGTGTGGGTTCTGAGAACTAACAATGATCCTCTGGAAAAGCAGCAAGCACTTTCCGCTCCTGTAGTATCTATCACTTTTTAATAATTAACTACACAGTGCAGATACGTGTATAGAGGCAAAGTTTCTTCTCAAGACATGTAGTTCATATTCACCCTCATGTTTTAGAATTTACAACCTAAGCACACTAAATAAAGCTACCTGCTTGAATAAAAATGTTCAACTCTGAGAACTCTATGTTCTTCTCTCATCCAAATATTTTTAATTTAGAGAGCTGTTTCTGTTCCCACCTTCTTTTTTTCTTTCTTTTTATTGAAAAAGATATGCTCAATATTCCATACATGATTCAGAAGCATTTGGTAGGGAAGGCATTCCCTCTTGTTCTTTACTGAATTAACCATGAAAGCACTACTACATATGTGAGTACAGAATGTGGGGCATTAGAGACAGAGCTGTCCTCAGTAATTACATCTCCTCACAGATTAACAATCCATGACATAGAGACATCAAATGATATCTGATATCACTCAGTGTAGTGAGGCTTAGTCACATGCTATGGTGTACAGCTGCATTCCCAGAACTAAAGTGACTGTGAAAGAAATATTGCAAATTTGAGGTCTTTCTGAGCTGTCTAAACTCTCACCTCCCACAAAAAGAACATATAAATTTAGGCTCTTGTACTTCCTATCTGCTTGTCTATGTCAGACTGTGTTTCTGGAGTGAAGTAATCAAACAGCTAAAGGGGAAGGAAGCTTTGCTTCTGTCCACAGTGATACTGGTTTCAATCCAATTGTCATGGCTGATTCTTGTTTCCATGCCTATGATAAGGTAGAGCATCATGATCATGAAAGCATGTCGCAGGGACTGCTCATCTCATGGCAGACTAAAGCAGCAGGCATAACACAATGTGCCTGGAGAATATACAACTCCCCAAAGACAGTGACCCACTTCTTCCAAACAGGATCCTTCTTTGAATTTCCATTTTTTCCCAATCATTCCCCCACAGTTTGCACTCATTGAGGATGTAATCTATTTAGTAGGTCAGGGAGCCTAAAATGCAATCAGTTGACCACAGAGATCCCAACATTTAAGCCTGTGGCAACATTTCATACTCAAATATCACAAACTCTTCCATTCCATTATATACAACTTTCAGAACCTTTGATTAATTCATGTACACCTGTCCTACCACTAAAAAGCCATTATTACTGGCCTAGTGTTGACTATATATCAAATAAGGAAAAAATGACATCTTTTTCTTCCAAAGGATAAAATAATATCAGAGTTTAAATTTAATAACTTTGTTTAGTGTGAAGATTGTTATGTGCGAATGAAAAACAGTGTTGAGAAAAGGCACAAACAGCTTGACTAACTGCAGTAACAAAACAATTCCCTGGGAATTCTTTCAAAGCAGAGATCTAACACTTCAACGAGCAACATGGATTTTTCCAATTTTGCTTCAACTTGTAGAACTTGAGTTGAGTAGAATTTGCTTGAATGTTTCACCATACACTCCATGGTTCACCTGTTGATGTTTTCAAAGAGATCACCTGGACATTGTTTTAATGAAACATTTATTTCCTAATTTTTTAAGTTGTAAAGCTGTTCAGATCTTAGTTTTTGTCAATTAGATACAAATGAGAGTCACTTGGGAACCTTTGGTAAAGACTTTTCTCCACTAGAGTGGTCTTTGCACATGTCTGTGTGAGATATTTTCTTAACTAATGGCCTGTGTGGGAGGGCCCAGTCCACTGTGGGTGCTACCACTGCTCGGCAGGTGGTCCTGGGCTGTATGAGAAAGCAAGCTGAGCAAGCCACAAAGAGCAAGCTATAAACATTTCCCCACCCCTGCTTCAGTCCCCGCCTCCACATTGCTGCTAGAGTTTCTGCCTGAATTCTAACCATAGACTGATGTGAAAGTATACACAAGATCTCTCCCCTCTCCAAGTTTCTTTCAGTCTCAATAGTTATTACAGTAACAGACCAAACTAGAAAAACCACAAACCAAGAAACATCAAGCAGAATCTTGGGGATAATGACCATGAAGTAGTAACAATTTTAAATCATGGTTTCACATATTGAGAGATTATAGGAAGCTCTTAAATCAGAAACAATCAGCTGTAGGTCCATTTCTCAGGGTAGATATGATTTTTGTGGATCAGGACCTTTCATCTCCCACTTGTCAGCCTGCTCATTGGACCGCTGTGTTGGGTTGGTCTATCATTATAACAAAATACCAAAGAGAAGCAATTGAACAGAGCTGAGACTCACTTTAGCTCCCATTTTAGAGGTTTCAGTCTGTGCTCATTTGGTTCCATAGTTCTCAACCTGTAGTAAAGAAAAGGCTGCTTACCTTATGGAAGCCATGAAGAAGAAACATCAGGATAGGAAGAGAAAGGACTGAGGCATAAAGATAAACCTTAATGGCATGCCTCCACTCAACCTGAAGTTTCCAACACCTAACAGTAACCCTCTCAGATTACAAGTTCATGAACACACACACACACACACACACACACACACACACACACACACACACGAGGCAAAGCCTCATGATCCAATTGCATTCCAGTGCCTCACCTCTGAACACTGCATTAATTATCAAGCTTTAAAAAAAATATTTTATTTGTGTGTGTGTGTGTGTGTGTGTTGTGTACATGCATATTTGTGCAGTACTCACTGAAAGAAGAAGGCATTGAATCCCCTGGAACTAGAGGTAAAAGCAGCTGTGAGCTGCCTAGTGTGGGTGCTGGGAACTGAACTCTGGATCTCCAGAAGAATAGCAACTCTTAACCATTGAGTCATCTCGTCTACTCCATGTAACAAGACTTCTAACATATGAGACTTCTAGGGGTGACATTTTATCTCCAAAGGATATAAAATATATATGCCAAACACAAAGCTAGATCCTCACAATAAGTTTCTTTTGTCCACTCCCTTAGTGTTTGGCAAAGTCAATATTTTATTGATTTATAATCTCTTTTGGTTCCTCCACCTTTCAATGTGATTGACATTGCTGTAACCCAACACTCATTTCATTGTTCACTTATTTCTGGGAAGCAAAACTCTTTTTTCAACACAGGTGCAATGTATGTCTGCTGTTTTGATGGCTAGCTCCTTGCCATGTGTGTCTCAAATCGGTTATCAGAGTCTCAGAGAGTTATCTTGTAGTTATCTTCTTGGCACCAACACATCAACCTGATTTATTTCTGTGAATTTTATTTACTTTTTAATTTATATACCTTTTGAGGCAGTATCTATCTGGCTTGGAACTCATATACAGTCAGGATTAGGCTTCAACCCTTTTCAATCTTCTGCCTCAGGCTTCCAAGTTCAGGCTTTTGGAATGTTAGCAACAAATTCTACTTATTTAATTATCATTTTTCTTTCATGAGAGCACTGGGTGATAGGCACTTTAACTGTTTACCTCCACATTCTAAAATGGCGGCTGGTATATATTCATTAAGTATTGATAGTATTGATGAATGAATGAAGTAATTCTTAATAATTTCTCTTAAATGAACTCCTATAAATACTGATTTGTGTGTGTGTGTGTGTGTGTGTGTGTGTGTGTGTGTGTGTGTGTGTGTGTGAAGAGTTTAGGCACAGGAAGGATTTGAATACCTATGTGGATGCCAGAGGTCAGTTATGAGTCTCAGCTAAGCTGGCCGGACACCCACAGAAACTCTTTTATTTCTTCCCCAGCACTGGAGTTAGAAATGTCCTTCATTACAGAGGATTACATATGAATGCTGAATACCCAAACTCATGTCCCCATACTTTTGCAGCACTTTACCTATTGAGAGAATTCCTATCAGGTCCTGTTGAGAAGGTTTTAACTTGTTAAGTGTATACCAATTAATCAGAATTTTAAAACAGAGTTTTAAAACGCAGGAGAACGCGCACAGGGCCGAGCAACAATTCTGACATTCAATTTACGGAGGGAGCATTTTTTTTTTTTTTTTTCAAGCAAACAGGCACTACCTGGAAATGTCCATTTTGTTGTTGATTTTCTCAGGAACCAGAAGCAATCAGTGGTGAGAAGGCAGCCGGTTCGTCTTTCAAAGTGGAACCCAAATTACTTCGGAGCTTGGGAACAGGAAAGAAAACATCCCAAGAAAATAAAGGCGGTGTGGAAGGAGAGGATCCTGTCTTCTGAGTGTCACTTAAAAGAAACTTCCTAGAAAGCTGTCCCTTGATGTTACTTAATAAGCCTACTTTGGGACAGTCAGCCCTTCTAACCCTAAATAAAGAGCTCTCCTGGCTCCGCCTAGTTTAGGTTTATTCTGGTCCTGTAAGCTGTGGATTCTAGACACGGGTCCACTGATTTTTTGGACGTCCTTTCAATCCCTTTAGAGGTGGGGATCGTGACAGAGGATGTGGGGGAAGAAGGCGGGAGGCGAGGACTGGAGAGTCGCGGTTGACATAGTAACTCTTCAGCTGCTCTTTCTAGCGTCTGCTACGGAGGCCCCGCCTGTACCCTCTGCCTGGGAGCCTGGGCCGCCCCTTGGCTCTGTCCAGATGCTCTCAGGTCAAGGTTTCCTTGGTGGTTGCCCCAACCCCAAAGAAGTGACTTCCACCCTGGCGGGCAGGGAAGCCACTGACAGAGCACAGCCAGCCAGGCTTCTGCCTCCCTCCCCTCATTTTCCTCTCCCCGGTAGCACTTTGCTCTGTGCCAGTTTGGTAGGTGACGCGACCCCTTCTCCCCAGGTCCTCTGCAGGAGCGGGGTACAGGCCGGCTGGGACCTGTGCCATGAGCCAGAGCCCTGGGTTCGTGGCCCGGAGGGGCGGCTCTCCGCTGGCTGTCCCTGGAGCCGGTGCGCGGCGCAACGAGAGCCAGGACTATCTGCTGATGGACGAGCTGGGAGACGACGGCTGCCCGCAGCTCTCGCTGCCACCCTATGGCTACTACCCCAGCTTGTAAGTGAGAGCCGGCGGCATGGGCTGCAGGAATGGGTACCGCGTGTCCCACTACCGATGTCTCTGGACATCGAGACAGCCAGGGTCCTGAGAGCTTGTGGGACTGAGCTGGCTGCTGGTGAGCACTCAAGGGGTGCCCTTATCCTTAGAATGAGCCCGCAGGATTCCTGTCCCACCAAGTGTGGTGGGATGCCAGGTCACCACAGGGGACCTGATGCTTGGTCACCACAGGGGACCCAATGTTGGGTAAATTTTTACAGTCCCTGCCACCTTGTGGCACTGTTCAACAGGCAGAATCTGAACTCAGAGTGGGTTCCAGTTTTCTCTCCAGTGATTCAGTCTTTGTGGGGGAGATGAATTGAACTCTGGGGTCATTGGGGCAGGACCCCACTTAGTAACTCTCTTTGTGCCTTAGTCTTCTGTAAGGATTACTTAGGGAGAAGCAAGTAGGGAAGTTCTGAAGCCAGACTTGTCCCTTATCCCCTGGACAGCCTCCTTCTCATCCTCGAGTTAAGATAAAAACCTGAAAAAAGACCCGTTCAGGTTTTTGTATCTGTGGCAGGACACGGGTGAGCCTGTTAGGGGACAGAAAAATAAGGACTGGCTCCTTACTAGTAGTGGCTTCTCTATAACCACAACCAACAACAACCCCCCCCCCCAATTTCAGGTTGGTGACAGTGTTGGTAGGAAGGAACAGATAACAGACAATAGAATGGAGAAACACAGTGTCCACTCACCCCACCCCCACCCCTGCAGGCTGCAGACCACATGTGTAGCCAGCAGATAGTGAGATAGTGTTTCTGGCTCTTTGCACCTTTGCTTAATCTTTGCTTGACTGAGTACTCAGGTTTCTTGGCCTGCCACAGCCATCGAAAAGCTGTTTCCTAGGAAAGCCTTTCTCAGGTGGGTGATTCCTCCTAGTGGAAGGAGGTTCCTGTACCTTCCTGGGGGCTGGCAGACCCTCATGACAGATAGACTGTGCTTTGAGCAGTGACCAGGTCTGAAAGAATCAAAGTCTTCTGTGGTTTACTTTCCTAGTGAGAACTGAGCCCGAGGAAATGGGGCATCTACATTTTTCTCCAGGATGAAAAAATAAAAAAGTTGGAAGTGATTTTATTCATCTGAGCTGTGCAAGCCCAAAGCATCTATGACAACCTACCCTCTTTTCTTTTCTGAAAAATTAAGATATAGTTCAGACAATGTAAAATTTACCTCTTAAGTTGAACAGCACAATATTGCACATGTAATAGCCTTTGTGTTTTGCAGCCACCGTCAATAGTTAATTTCAGTACCTTTTTGTCAATGTTATATTTGCTGTTCAATTATAAATCTCCTTCTCTCCCTGCGTCTGTGTGTGCAGGGGTGATCTCTCTGTCTTTGTGTGTGTGTGTGTGCGCGCGCGCTTGCTTGCTTGCTTACGGTTGGTGTGTGGAGGCCGGAGATGAACATAGGATGTCTTCCTCTACAGCTCTTGACATTACTTTTGGGGACAGGGTATCTCACTGACCCTGGAGCTCACTGCTTTCCACAGACTGGCAAACACAAGCTGTTGAACCAAGTTTTTCTCTAGTTTCTGAGGATCTGCATTTGGGGCCTCACGCTTGTGTGGCTTTTACTCAATGAGCAGTCCAGAAAAGTTCTGTCTCTTAGGACAGACTTACACTTCTCACAGTTTGCCCTGAGGCTTTGCTGGGACTCTGCTTTCCTGGGTCTTAAAAGCAGCTGCAAAGTCTGCCTTTCTAAGCTTCTCATGATGTTGTATTTCCTTGTTGACAGACTACACACAAAAAGCAAGAAGATGAATGGCAAAGAAAAATAATGATAGAAAAATGCTGGCATTCTGAAAATAGCTGTTTACAATTTTACTTTGAAGCCAGGGTAGATGTTGTACATCTTAGCTATTTCAAAGCTCACGTTTAAGGCTGTGTAGGGAGACCTTGCTTTTGAATTGGGTCTTACCAAGCTCTAATGCTGTTTAGTAACATTACCTGTTGGTCAAATTGAGTGATTTGATAACTATCTGCATCTTCAAAAAATTAGATAGTCTCATTAACTAAACATTTTTATTCTACAATCTCCATCCCAATTGATTTCTTTGTTTTGAGGAAAGTGATTTGGTTAAAAAATTTGTGGTTATAGCTATCGGCAGTGAGATTAAATAAAGTAAAAATTCCCTGTTATTTGAACACTTTTCATAATGTCTTCAAATGAAGCTCTTTATATTTACATATATAGTAATTTATATGTAACTATATATTTAATAATTATATATTTAGAGAACTCTAGAACTACACTATTTAGAGCAAAAATACTTTTCTCCTTCAGCACAGGAATCACAGAGCATTCTCTATGAGGATAGGTAAGAAGCAGGATGCAGAGAAATGTGGCAGCAGCTTCAGTTGACGGTGGGCACCACTTGTTGGGTTATGTTGAGAGTGAACCATACACTAGAATTAAATCTACTATTTCACAAAGAGTTCAACATTATTTTTCATCCACTGTGTTCTCTGTTAGACATTTTAGACTTTACAGTTGAATAAAAACAACGCAAGAGAAAAATGCTAGAGGAAAAAATGATTTCCCTTTGGGACGTTTAAACTTGTGATGAGAGTGATTTTTATTTTTCAAAGTGGTGTGTCCACTGGTGCAATTGTGGCAATCACTGGTCCATCTTAGGCCTAAGATGGCTATTTTCTCAAATAACTGAGCATTCCCTGTAAGATTCCAGTTTTGTAAGTGGCCTTTTTTTTGTGATATAAATTCACCTACTCTCACTAAGAAATTCTCTTTCACATTTATCTTGTTAAAAAGAATAGTTTTTACATGTAGTTTTGGAGCCTTTACTTAGGATTGTGGGGAATTATCTTGTGGAAGTTCACATGCACATTCTCAGGCCTTAGTAAGTGAGAGTGTTAATATTTTTAAGATGGTGCTTCTGAAAAAAAGGTTCACAGCTTCTTTTTTTTTATAACTGAAAGTTAGAAAGCTGATACTGTATTATATTATAATCAATTTTGAATGATGAACAACAAAATCATCCCATACCCTGTCAAGTCTTCAAGAGTATTTAAAGAAATGTCTCTAGTCTATGACTCTGAACATGAGGGAGAATCTCAGATATGTACACATATGTTCAGGGTTTTCAAAGTAGTAGATATCAGTCAATTTAGTTCTATTGATCATTAAGTTACAAACTACTGAACTGCTACTAATTACTGTTCAGATTGTGAATAATGACATGGTATGACAAACTAAAGCTACAAGCAACCCGATGAAAAGTACTTCTAAAGCAACAACTAACCTGTTTTTTTAATTGTTCACTTACTATTTTTTTTATTTAAAAAGTTTTTTCCTAACCCACCACTGCCCCCTCCCTCTATCCTCCTAGTCCTCCCTCAGTCCCCCAACCCCAGGGAAGGCAAAGACTCCCAGTGTGAGTAAGTTTGGTCTGGCTTATCCAGTTGAGGTAGGACCGAGTCTCTTCCCTCCAAGTAAGAGTAAGAGTAAGTAAGAATAAGATGTTTCTCTGTAGGGAATGAGCTCTGAGATGTCAGTTCAGGTACAGGAATAAACTCTGGTCTTACTGCAAGAGGCTCCACAAACTGCCCATGCTCATCTACATTTGGAAAGTTTAGTTCCTTTCTGTGAAGGTTCCTCAGCTGTCATTTCAGAATCAGTGAGCTCCCAATATCTCTGTTTTGCTATCTCTGTGGGTCTCCTTCTCATGATCTGGTTCCTTTGTTCATATACCCTCTCCTCCCTCTCTTCAGCTGGACGAGGAGTTCAACCCTATGCTTAGCTTTTGCCTCTATCTGTTGCTGGATGAAGTTTCTATAATGACAACTAGGGTGGTCGTTCATTTGATTATAGAGAAAGTCCTATTTAGGCACCCTCTTCACTATTGCTTGGAGTCCTAGCTGGACTCATTTGTGGGTTCATGGGTGTTTCCCTTGCACCAGTTTTTTCTCTAATCCCACAATGGCTCCCTCTATAAAATATCTATTTCTTTGTTCTCCCTCTCTGCTATTCCTCCCATTCAACCATCAAATTCTCTCATGACTCTTCCTACATCCCCTTGCTTTCCTCATTATAATAACAATTTACTCTGGTGATCTTCACTATTTCCCTTTTCCAGGGGGATCCATTGGTGTCTCTCTAAAGTTTTTTGTATAACTGAGCTACTCAGAGGTTGTGGGATATAGGCTGGTTATCCTTTGCTTTATGTCTAAAATCTACCTATGAATGAGTACATTCCATGTCTATCTTTCTGGGACTGTGTTACCTCACTCAGGATAATACTCCTTCAGATCTGTCCATTTGCCTGTAAATTTCAGAATGTCATTTTTTTTTCCTGCTGAGTAGTACTCCATTGTGTAAATGTATCACAATTTTTTTAATCCATTCTTCAGTAAAGGGGCATCTAGGTTGTTTCCAGGTTCTGGCTATTACAAATAATGCTGCTAAGAACATAGTTGAACCAACTCCCTTTGGGTAAGAAATTGCATTCTTTGGATATATGCCCAATAGTGATATTGCTGGATCATTGGGTAGATTGATTCCCAGTTTTCTGAGAAACCACCATACTGACTTCTGAAGTGGCTGTACAAGTTTACATTCTCACTAGCAGAGGAGGAGTGTTCCTTTTTTTTCACATCCCCACCAGCATAGGCTGTCATCTGTATTTTTGATCTTAGCCATTCTGACAGGATAAAATGGTATCTCAGAGTTGTTTTGATTTGCATTTCTCTGATGGCTAAAGATGTTGAGCAACTCTGTAAGTGTCTTCCAGCCCTTTGAAATTCTTCTGCTGAGTATTCCCTGTTTAACTTTGAACCCCATTTTTAATTGAATTATTTGATTTTTGGCCTCTAGTTTCTTGAGTTCTCTCTATATTTTAGAGATCAGTCCTCAGTCAGATGTAGGGTTGGTGAAGATCTTTTCTCATTTTGTCATTTTTGTCTTATTGTCCATGTCCTTTGCCTTACAGAAGTTCTCAGAACAACAAAAACTTATGGTAACACAGGATATGGATGCTCAGTGGGTAGGGGCACTTGCTGCCCCCTGAGTTTGATCTCTAGGATCCATGTTGTGGGAGGAAAGAACCCCTAACAAATGAATGCAAAAAACATTCTGTGGTAGCCAACTCATCATAATAATATATTTTCAAATATTTGAAAACATTACTAATCCATGTGGTAGGGGAAGAGCTACATGGTAAGATGCTCACTGACATACCCAAGGTTCAGGATTTGATCAAACGTACCACGTAAAAAAATAATATTACTTAAATTGCTTAAAAATTATGTGATTGCTGTGTGTCAGAAAGAAAGATATTAAAGAGAATATAACATGGGCAAGGTCTTAGTTGTAAGTGTTCTTGGGTGAAATAAGAATTCCTGGCATGCAACAGCTACATGTTAAAGCCAATATGGTGCCACGTACAGAGGGTACCCCCTAGGTGTGGCTATGTAGATTCGAACCCACCCCTTCTCTTAAAATGAAATGCCACATGGCAGCCCACTCTCTCTCCCCACTTTCCTTTCTTCTCTCCCCCTCTGTCTTCCTCTCTGCTGCCCTTCTCTGGGTACCTGCTTCTCGGAAACTCTCTAAAATCAACTCTTGTGTGGCACCCGGCAGTGAGTGAGTGTGTGTGTGTGTGTGTGTGTCTCCCCACATGCAAAAAGCTAACTTTAGTTGCAAATAAAGTGGAGAATTAGAATTGTGAAATATCTTGAATGAGACCAAGATTCTCATAACACTGAGAAGTTAGGCTAAAAAATAATGCCCACCAACACAGAGTCAGGCCAAACAGCAGGAAAAAGACAAGACCCTTTGGGAATTTCAATTTAAGGCCCTACATGCCTTGTGAGCTTTTACTTTTTGTATGCCTAGTTGACCTAGCCTTAGCTTTTAATACACTAAAATGCTAAAGCCTGACAAAGGAGATGTCCTGTCAGTGTTGAGTGCTTAGGAGATTCATCCAAGAACAAGCCTGCTAAAAATAGGCTTCCTACAGCCAGTGACAAAGCACACAGGAAACAGTTAACTAGGAGAGAGAGAGAGCTAAGAGCAGAATCCACCACACAGCAAGCATGAGGGAAGTTACTTTAGGAATTTAGGGTAACAGAGTGATTAGGAGAAAGGTAGAAAGCTTGCATGTATAAGATGTCACGATGCAGACATGTAAAACCCTAAAGAAAGAAAGAGGCTCATAAGAATGGCGGGGGGGGGGGGGCACTTACAAAAGAGCAACAGACAGAACATCTGAAAAAGAAAACGATGGAGTTCAATTTTTAAAAGTTTTAAAAATCACAATTACTGATTTATTTTGTGCATGCATATGTGTGCGAGGATACATCCATATAAGGAAATAATGCAACTGTATTTTAAAAGTTAGTTGTGTGTGTGTGTGTGTGTGTGTGTGTGTGTGTGTGTATGGTGTAGGCATGGTAACTACAGGTAACTGTAGATTTGTGCTCCTATGTGTGCTTGTAAACACAGAGCAGAAATTTGATTATCTTTTTTCGACAGTGGTTCTTTTTCTTACTGACTCCCACAGTGAGACAGGGCCTCTCACTGACCCACATGTTTATCTTTCAGTTACCTGGTTGATTAATGAGCTCCTGAAATCAGCCTGTCTCCACCTCCTGATGCTGGGACTACAAGTTCATGCACCCATACCTGAATTTTCCTTTCTTTTTTCTTTTCCTTTCCTCCAGGTTTTGGAGATTTGAGTTTAGATTCTCACATTTGCAGAACAAACACTCTATTCACTAAACCATCTCTTCAACTCCCAAAGAGACATTTGATTCCATTTTCCATTTCCTATTAGGAAAACAAAAAATAGGTAGTGCTTAAATTTATTGAGAATCCTAATATTTGTTATATCGTTTGAAATGGCACTAGTAACATTAAAGAAAAATCGTGAACTTGGGTTAAAGCACACAAATAAATTGTCTATTTGTGAAAAGTATAATTTCCTTTTTTATTTCTGAGACATAGTTTCACTGGATTGTCCAGAGTAATTTTGAACTCATAATGTAGTGTGAGTTGAACTCCTTGCTTCAACATGCTTAGTTCTGAAATTATGGTATGTACCACCATACCTGGATTAAATTATGGTATGTACCATCATACCTGGATGAAGTTATGGTATGCACCAACATACCTGGATGAAAAATATAATTATTGAAAAACTCAATGGAACAATTAAAAATGCAGCTTGTATATAGAATAACTGACTCCAAATGCAGAAATATAAAGAAATAATGATGGATATCAACTATTATTATTTACCATTATATAATGATAAAAAGTATACATTTTGAAGCTGTATCTCAGGGAAAAAGCAAGTGTGGAAATCACTGTTAATTTTGGTTTCTAAGATTCATTGAGAATCAGCCCTCCCCAGCCCCAGTCACTACAGTACAGGAGTATTTTACTTTTGATCTCATGGAAAAAACTCTGCATGAAGACACAACCGTTGTTTCAATACTTCCCATGGCTTGAAATAATCAATAACCACGGGGAAACACTGATTGTCATGAAACATGTCTTTAGAATGCCAACACTGTGAGATGAATGATCCTCAGATGTGCTTAAAGGTCTGCACTCATTCTGTTTAGAGTATTGCTCACTTCTAAGAAAACAGAGCATCATTTTTCTCCTCATAGTTATCTTCTCTGAGTCATTAGAAATAACTTCTCAGGGGAAAACTTTTTTTTAGTGAGTAAAAAGTCATAAAAAGGACTTTTGGTTGAGTTCACTTTTTTTTCTTCTTTGTTTCATTAAAATGCTAGATATAATTGGATCCAGTGTGTTAAATTCCCATTTGTGATTGCTTTTTGTTTAGGAGTGTTCTGTTTGTTGGTTTCAGTATAAAGGGATGTCTTCATCTGTATACCCTGTCTCAGTTAAACCCTGGCATTTAAAATGGGGATGTGTCTTAGGACTCAAGCCGTTGCAGTTGGCTGAATGATGCTTTTACACAAACAATGTTCCAGCTCTCCCATGGCACATGACTGTGACACAGTTGGCCTCTCCTTTTCCTGAGTCCAGGAAAAGCAAAAAGATACTAAGAAGAATTACAGACATTACACCATGTTTTTGTTTTTACAAACAAGGAATCCAAAATACATACACCTGGAGAACAAACATTTTTTGGGATATCTAATCTGTAATAAGTTTTTTTCCTAGCTGTACAAATGTAGCTGACTCTAGAAAGCAGTCGCTTGTCTATTTTTAATGTTTGTTTTAGAGATAATGTTACTGAAATTTACAGATGTTAAGCTACTAGCAGGAAGTTACAAGGCTGTTAAATTTTCACCTGAGCCTGACTCAGTAGTCTCAAAAGGACATTTGGAACACATGTGCAGAGGGGCTGCCAGGATCCTCTGCCCTCTCAGCACCCCACATAATCATTTCATTCTTGTACCCATATAGAGGGCTCAGCATAGCACTGTACTTTCATTGTTCTTCCCTCTTCTCATATATAGAGAGAGCTACATACTGGCTCTGATATATTGAGCCAAGATCCCTGTGCTACCCTTTTTATATCCAAGAAATACCCAGGTGAGAAGAGAAGACAGACAGGAAGAAAAGTACCTGAGATTTGCCCAGAAATGGGCACCTTTAACTCTAGCTTTCTCCTTCTATCAAGGTGTTCCTCATCTTTGAAGGTCAGAGTCAACCTGAATACTCCCATCTTTTAATTGACCTCTGGTTCTATGTAGTCATCTCTGTTGGCATAATATGATAATATTTAGTAAGGGTAATTTATTGTGGACTTTTCTATGTTTCATAGGACTAAGTCATTCAAACTAAATAAAAGCTGTGAGGTATAAGCGTTCAAAATAATTACTTTACTGATAAGAGAAAAAACCCACAGATAAGAGGTTGATGAACACGCCCAACATTGCTCAGCTTGCAGTTGGCCAAATGAGAAGAAAGGAGGAACCAAAGGCTCTTTAACTATTAGTTCCATCCACACAGTGAAATGAAGTTTAAATATGGCCAGTCTTTTCCACCAAGGAAGAAGAATATACCAAAATAAATGTTCTGTAGATAACTTGAAAATTTATCCAAGACCCACAAATTGATCATGACTCTTTAAAAATTACAGACATTATGTATAAATATACATATAAATTTAAATAAAAATTTATTATCTGGGTTTACAATCCCCTCCAAGATACAAAGGCCACCTAACAATGTCCCCAAAACTAGGCATGAGGAGTCCTCTTTTGACACATGGTTGTCCAAGAGACTCCCACAACACTCGGGTATTACGATTGTTGTTGTTTGCCATCCTTGTCCCCAGATAAGTCCTTATTGCTAAAAACACATGTACTGCAGACACAGGGCCCAGAGGCTCCTAAGCTGTCCCAAATGTTTCTTCCCTAAGGACTATCATGATATCAGAAGGGGCCATGCAAGCTTTCAAAGGAGAGAGGCAACCAACAGTCCTACTCAGATATGTTGCCTATGAACAACAATAAACAGCATGACATAATAACCCTAACAGTGCAATAGAGGCACTCATACCTTGGAGGTATCCAACAGCCCTTTAACTAGGCTTACTTAAGACCAACAGCCCTTTAACTAGGCTTACTTAAGACCTACTCAATAGCAGGGAAAATCACACCTCATACTGGAAACCTAGTCAATTATCCATTAGTGCAGTAATGGATTTTTGATAACCTAGAACCACCAACTTCACTCCTAATTGTCCTCTAATTATGTGTCCTAATACTAACAGATAAGAGCAGTCCTTACCCCTCATCAAAGACATTTTTCTTTGCAACCTGTAGAGACCATGACAGAAAACCACAACCAATAAAACTGCAGAGCTGTGAAGACCAGTTCCAATGAATACGTGTACAAAACACTCCCACACAAAGTTCAGGAAACATTATTACTAAAGAGGATTGGAAGTTTGCTGTGAGACAGTGACTCCTAGGAATGTAAAAAGCTACACCATAGTCTCACTAACATAACTGCCAGACATGAACTGAACCAGCTCAACAATAGACACACCAGAGTGGACTGGAAAAGGCTACAGCCCTAAACCCTACACAAAGAATGCCAAGTACCCAAAGGATGCTGAGAGAGGGAGAGATAATCTTCCCCAGGGAAGAGCATACCAATTGGTTATCCACTACCAAGTGATCAGCCTTGAAAACATGCATGTTAGTAACCTTACACAGACTGAGAAGACTATATTTAGATATATACATAAAGCCATGCAATAACAACTAATGAAAAAAATCAGCTATGATTTTGAAAAAAAGCAAGTAAGGTATAAGGTTTGTGAAAGAGGAAAGGAAAGGGAGAAATGATGTATTTACAATTTTTAAAATAAAAAATAAAAAAATACAGACATAAAGTGCTCTTTTTTCTAAAATGTATATAAGTTTGTTCTGTGCCATCATGTAGCTTGTGTTAGAGACCGTGGCTTGTGGGACAGTGTGGGAGGGGCTGGAGAGATGGCCCGACTGTTAGGAGCTCATACTACTTTGGACAGAACCAGAGTTTAGTTTCCAGCCCCACAGAGGAGGGTATCTAGAGCTCAAACTCTAAGGATCTCTTGGTCTCTTCAGCCTTCACTGGCACTTGCACCCAGATGGGCACAGAAACTAGAGTTTATTGTAGGATTTGCATAATTTACTTTTACATTCTTATTTATTATCTTCATACACTTTGAAATATATGAAATATATTGGCCATAGTTTTTTCCTTTTTTTCCAACCCCTACCAGCTTCTCCCTTCCCAACTTTAGTCTTGTCTCTTGCTCTCAAAAACAAACAACCAGGACAAGCAACAACTAAAAAAGAAAAATATCAGTAAGAAAAAAAACCAAAAACATCTCAAAAATCATAACCGGATTTGCCTTTCTTAACAAAGCATTTGTACAGCATTTATCTAGAGGTTTGCACTGCTAGAAATCAACTGAGTCATGGTCATGTTGTCTATTCAGGGCAGATTTCACAACTGCACTCTAGAATCTCTGATTTTAGTGCATGCAGCTTCCTGTCCTGACAAGTGACCAGCACAAACCTTTACACTGCGCTAGGGAGAGGCTCCCCATGGGGCTTGCTAACAAAATGAACTTCTAAATGACTAAAATTACCATAAGAATGAGGTGAATTCAAAGAATAGTTTAAACATTCTTTCAGGGAGTTAAACTGCTACAAATAAAACTCATCTCTGTTATTGTTGCATTCTTATACAGTAATTTGCCTGCTCTCTGGGCTGTATGAAAATTCCTACACTTATCGTGATAAAAGAATACCTTCTCTAGGACCTGTTGCTTGCATTTAGGACTGGTCACTACTCCAAGAGGGAAAATTCATTAAATTATTTCAATAGTTGTTTAAATTTTTTAGATTTACCAGGCACTGTTTTTGAAAACCAGGACCACCATATCTCATTAATTCTCAGCAGCTGTAATTTGTAGCCTGCCCTTTATGTATTTTTAAGAAATTGTATTTTAAATTACATTTCATATCTGTTGAGATGGCTTTTATGCCTAATTTTATGTAGATATGGCTTATGTATAATTTAGGAACACATAAAAAGAGCATATACAGAGTATATATATATATTTTACCTAATCACAAAACTTCACATTAAGGAAGTAACTTTTGAGTGCCATTGTAACTAAGAATCTTCAAGGCCTTTGTTTTCTACACAGTAATGCTCCAAATCGTAAACAGAACATTGGTGTAAAAGTAATTTTAAGATTTATTTTATTATTATTATTATTATTATTATTATTATTATTATTAGTGTGTGTGTGTGCGCATGTGTGTGGGCATGTGAGCAGATGTCAGTGGAGACCATGAGATGTGTGTGTGTGTGGGGGGGGGCATGTGAGCAGATGCCAGTGGAGACCATGAGATGTGTGTGTGTGTGGGGGGCATGTGAGCAGATGCCAGTGGAGACCATGAGATGTGTGTGTGTGTGTGTGTGTGTGTGTGTGTGTGTGTGTGTGTGTGTGGGCATGTGAGCAGATGCCAGTTGAGACCATGAGATATCTGTGTGTGTGTGTGTGTGTGTGTGAGCATGTGAGCAGATGCCAGTGGAGACCATGAGAAGGTATAGAATATCCCTAGAGCTGAAGTTGCAGGCTCTGAGGAGCTGCCTGAGGTGGGCAGTGGGATCAAACTGGTGTCCTCTACAAGAGCAACAGGAACTCTTAAACACCAAGCCATCTCTCCAGCCCCTAGAATATTTTTTTTTAAAGAATTCAAATAATGCAATTGGTTGAAGCTATGCAATTAAACTGACTTCGTAATTATGTCTCCAGAATACCACTTAATGAATCTGATTCACTGCTGTTCCTTATGGACTCCCTATTGACCCTGACATACACACAAATACAGATATTTTTTATTTCTTATGCTTGAAAAGAATAATTCACACTGTTTCTAGAATTTATTTTTGAACTACTGTCTCCCACGCTGAACCTTTGGAGGCTATTGCCTTTAATGTTCTTACATGCATTACTGATTAAAACTATGTCACAGCAATGATTGACAGCCAACACAGTGATAGCAAGAAGGCTTACAATATGAGGCATGTGCAGTTTTAGGAATGTTAAACAGTGAGAAATAAGGGACTCACCACTGGGAGAAGCCAGCTCTCCCGGAAGTCTTTAGTTATATGTAGTTCTCAGTCCAGGGGCAAGACTTGGGTGGAACATGCCTTCTACATTCTGCCACTGTTCTGGTCTTGTTTAGGTAGTCATTTCTAGAAGAGACCATTCTACAGCAAACTTCATGGTATTACGGCTCTTATAATCTTTGTGCCCTCTCTTCCTTGATGCTCCTTGAGCCATAGATGCAGGAGCTGTGATGTAAATGTACTCACTGGGTTGGGCCAGGTTCATTAGGCACCATTCTGGACCCCATGGTCTGTTCTTCGATTTTGTCCATTTGTGTTTTTCTGTAATGATCTCCATTTGCAGTAATGAGATACTTCTTCGATGAGGGATGATTTATCTGTGGGTATAAAGATAAGGTTTAAAATGTAATAAAGAATTACATACATTTAGCAAAATAGAGATATTTTTCTAAAACAGAGAGAGAGAGAGAGAGAGAGAGAGAGAGAGAGAGAGAGAGAGAGAGAGAGAGAGAGAGAGATCCATAGATCCATCACTGTTCTTAGTCTGGGAAGCTGGCTAGGTTTCTAGAACCAGGTGTGACTTCCTTCCTGTTGAGTGGGTCTTAAGACCCAACTAGAGAAGTGTTGCTTACCACTGACATGTGAGTGCACTTATTGCACCTTTATGCATATGTTGTCATACTGGTCATTGTAATTCATAGGTGTTGCTGTGAATAGAACCTGCTTTTCTCCTTTAGCGGTTTGGAGAGTACTTCCTAGTCCTATGGAAGCTAAACTGCAGGATGGAGGCTTCAGTGTTAGAGTTTGCTTAACCCATCCAAGTCCTGTAATCTGTGGGTGTCTTCAGCTTACCTTCAATCTCTGGGATCAACCAAGGATTACATCAGTAATCTATACTATTTTGAGTCACTTAAATTTCCCTCACTTATTATTCAAAAGATTTCTCATGCTTGTTACTGGGGGTTTTATTAGTCTATGGTTCTTTTGAGGACCATTGCCATATATGTGTGTAGATAAATACATATTTGTATGTATTATGTATAACTTCTATCAAATATAAAATACTATGATTCCTTGAGGCTTTATTGAATATTGGTATTACTATCCCATTTCCTGCCTTCTTCTGTATTGACCCCTCTCCTTTTCATTATACTCCACACTTCTTTATTTCCCATTTCATATCACCTGCATCTTGCTATTTTCCTCCTAATATTCCCCCACCCCTACTGTAGTTGTCTTATAATTTTCTGGTTTCTATGGCTACTCTATGCTGTATACATATATATGAAGATTTGGAGCTAGGGAATGCAGATGAGAGAGAACATGTGACATTTTACCTGGGTCTGGGTTACCTTACTTGGTATGATCTTTTCTAGGTCCATCCACTTAACTACATGTTTCATGATTTCAATTTTTTAGAACAGATGAATAATATTCTGTTGTGTATTTGTACCTAATTCTCACTATCCATTCATCTGGCCCCTTTATTTGTTGTTCAGGGCAGTGGCCAGCTCTGAAACCATATATAACAAAACAGAAACAGTAGACTGGATTCATACATTTGTGCATTTGTGTGAGTTCATGTAACAGTAATAATCAAGGAAAAGGAGGCTACTGACTTGAAAATTGTAAGATATAGGATGGATGAGAGGGAAAGTACCAGCAAAGACTGGCTGGAGGAAAGGGAAGGAGGGAAATGACGACATTTTATTTTAATAAAAAATGTATTTAAAAGAAAAAATAAGAGAATTACATATCTCAGAACTAATGAAGTATGATGTCCAGTGTGCTAGAGCTGTAAGGAGTCAGGAAAGGTCATAAGGGAACACCATCTTTTAGTGTCTGTACTAAATTTAAGGGGCTTGCACTTTTTCTTTCCTACTTGATCTTAAACTATTGTTGGTTCTTTGTTTGAAGCTCACAGGAAAGCCAGTTGTTAGTGTGTGGTAAGTGGTAATATGCTTTCCCATGTATAAAGAGGAAAGGGAAATTTAGAATGGTCTGAAGCTCTTCTTTGTCTCATCTTATTGCTTTTCACACAGTTAATTATTTTACGCATTTTAAAAAAGTTTTACTAAAAGGCTTACATAAAATTAAAAAGCTAAAATTGCTTTTAAATATTAGATATATTTGTTTTATTTTTGCATATGCATGTTTTTTTTTGCATGTCCAGAACACTCATTCTCGATGCCTGTGGAGGCAGAAGATGCTGTTGGGTCCCTTGGAACTGAAGTTATAATTTGTTGTTAGCCACCATGTGGGTGCTGGAAATTGAACTCCAATCCTCTGCAAAAACAACAAATGCTCTTACCCAGTCCTTTAGACGTGATTTACATGTCGTTCACAATGGCAGCAGAAATAACAATAGCTAACGTTTAGCATTTCTTACTTGGCTGGTACAGTTCTAAGTACTTTATATAAATGAACTTATTCAATGCTCCCAGTACTTCTCTGAGGCATTTATCATTACCTGCATCTTTAGAATGAAGATCTTACGTGTGTGAGAATTAAGAAACTTGCTAAAGATTCAAGGTAAAGAGTCAATGCTGAACCAGGTAGAGAGCCTGCACTGTTAAGACTGCTTTGATCAAAACCTAATATATTTGATCAATAATGGTTTATATCATTGTTTAATGATTGTTGAAAATGTGTCATTTGAAAATATTGATGAGAAAATTTTCTGTCTTGGCTAAAGGAGTCTTAGTTTGAACTATGGAACATTTAATGTTTGAGAGACTTATATATTAGACAATGTTAGGGATATGGAAAATAGTAAGTTTCATAAACGTGACAACAGTGAGACTATGAAAGGGGGTGTGGAAGGAGAACCAGTATAACAATTTGATGGAAAAAACATTAGAAAAAAATTTTAGTAAAAAATATGGGTATTAGACCTTGTTCACAGACTTCAAATACCCCACAAGAGCCTACAAGAGCCTACACTCCAAGTGAAAACTATCATTTGGTTAGTGCTTCCTAATGGCATTCTTTGATCATCTTTTAGAAATTTACTGATAACCAGATTCTGTCCTAGATCTCCTGAATTAGAGATTCCAAGAGACTTTTGTATCACCTGTTCTAGAGTGAATTATACATAGCTTTGGAGCCCCCAACTGTCCCATCACGGCTCTATCCTCAACCCTGTCTTATGGATTTTTGCTGTTCCATCTATGGTTATTGACAGTTGATAACACAACATGTAACAGTGTCCATGCAATGGTAGAGAAGTTCTGTCTGCTCTGTCCAACATGCCAGTCCTCTGTGGTTTGGAGGACTTGAAATATGAGAAGCTTTATTTTTAGCTTCATTAATTTAAATTGTGCTATATGTTACCACAAAGGCCAGCATACAGATTATTTTCTTGAGGGCCTGGCAGAAGAGACATGACTAAAGGATGCATCTGTCCCAGGCCATAGTATTTTCCATGTACAAACTCTTTAATATCCCAGAGCAACCCTACAAAGCAGGCTTATGGTTTCTCTCCATATTACAGATGAGAAAAAGTCTAAACTTAGGGAGTAACCCTTCCAAAGTCATGTATTCAATCAGCAGAGCTGGGATTCAAACTCAAGTAGTATAATGCAGGAGTACATACCCATAACACTTTCTGTGCTCTGGGTAAATAAGGTGAATTTGATATTATCCTTAAATTCATATCAAAGGGGTCAAAAACAAGAGTAAAGGTCATTTCTTTTTAATGTTTTAATTTATAATGGTTTTCTGGCATCCAGGATGAGGTCATAGGTCTCTTGAAGGACAGAACTTGCCCAACTGAACACTCCTCTTTGTGGATTGACTCCAAGGGGAACAGCACAGCGTACTGGCTCCTGCCTACTGACTGCTGCCTTAATCTCCACCCCCAGCTGTCCTCATATTTCCAGTCTTTGTGTTTTACCAGCAGATGTTGGCTGCCCCTGCTGCTGCAGCTCTTCCCTTCCTTCACCCAAGGGCTGTGCTTGTCTATTTCCACCAGGACACCCCTCAGAGAAGTCTGTCTTTATTTTGCTGTCTCTGATGCCATGTTGCTTCTCCTTAGAATTCCCATCATGCTTTGGAGAGAATTTGTGGGAATTCATAGACATTGCAGTACAAGGAATCTATGTTTGAGGCACTTGGATATTGAGGGCAGTCTCTAGGGCTTGATATTATGCTCTTATGATATTTAAAATTCACCTGATAAATGGGTGGGTAGTTGAGCAAATCAGTCTTGCTAGCTCAAATTCATATGCCAATAACAATAAGTAAAGGAGTCTGATGTAAAGCTAAGGAGGTAGGGAACACACTGACTTTGAGAAGATGCTCTTCATGACAATTTCCCTTTGTCTTTGATCAATAATTGCCACAGAGCACTAGAGCCTTGTGCTCCTAAATTCTACCATTGTTAAAAAAAGAATCCAGAAATAAAACTTCACATGGGGAATGTTTTGATTTGTCAAATACTGAATGATTTAAAAAGCCAATAGACCAGATATAACTCCTAGCCTATAATTTTTAAAGACCTAGAATGAGCAATAGGTTAGTTTCATGTGACTGTAATTCAAGGTTGAATAAATTCTGTTCTAAGGCTAACATAATGAAATCTGTGATTTCATCAATTCAAAGAAAAGCAAAGTCATATCATTCCCCATATTCTACAGGTTTTATTCTATTTCTGGTGCTGGGCAGACAACTTTTCATTTTTCACAAGATGGTGAGCCATCACTTAAAAAATGAACGGTTAAAAAAAGACAAATTGAATTAAATGTAGATAACTGTTAATTTATGGAAAAGTAAATCTTAAAACATCACTTTGAGAAAATCCTTTTCTTATTGCCAAAGCATTCTCTGAGTTCCCTAAAAAAAAATCCAAACTGTGTCTCCAGCAGATCATAATTATTAAGGCTAAATGTCTATTCTCATAACTTCATGGGAAACCATCCCAGAAAACTCACTGAGATAGAGCGTGTTGAAGATTTACAAATGAAAATTTATTTAAATAAAATTCTTAATGCTGTAAATCCCCCACTGCAGAATAAAAATGACTTACTCTCATAGAAATCTGGTACAGTCTGCTGTCAGCACAAATATTCCTTGATGTTTGTTTATATTAAAAGTTTGCATCTGATTCCACAATGTTCCCGTGTTAACTTCTTCTAGAAAGATGTAATGTGCTTATAAGTTTTTGTGTCATTAGGCTATACTACAAGCTCAGGGGTATTCTTTCTAAAATAGGGAAAAGCCCATGACTCACACTGATGACTGTGAGCAGAAAATATCAACTTAACAAGTCTCCAAGGTCAAACCATGAGCAAACACACAGCCCACAGGACCTTTTTCAGACAGGAAAAGGAAATTATGGACCAGTGTTTGGTGAAAGAGTAGAATGCCATGTCATAGAGTTGAAAAGGAAGATATTTTGGAATAGAAGAAATAATACAGAACCCCCATATGGTCCGTGACCAGCTGACCCCAAGCCTAAAGTATCCTCCCTTTGAAGAATACGAGAGAAAGGGAGTTAGTATATAAGTCACATGACAGAGAATGAACTCCAAAATCAGCATTTCTTCGGTTGTTGGCTGTATTCTTTCAGTCTAGCACAGTGTGGGCTCAGAGACCTGACCATGAGCGCTGCTATCATTCAACCTGAGAAAACTCAAGCTATGGACTGGGGCCCTAATGGCTACTTCAGGACTTTAAAACAGAAAAAGATGAATTTAGGGAAGGAGTCAAAGGGTGATGTACAGTGCTTGGCAGAAGGACATGCCAGGGTAGGACAGAGGGCTGATGGGGGTCTAGGTCTGTAAAGCTAGCGGCTGTCCATTTCAGCGGGGAGTTCTCACCTCATTGTAGTTGATTTGCTGGTTTTCATGTTGTACGTTTGTTTTCTTCCCTGTTCTTCATGTGAGGGTTGTTCTGGCTTCCCTCTACTTATTGCTGGTTCTCAGCAACCACCACCTGAAACAGTCCAGGGCTGGAAGGGGACTGCAGAGGTTACCAATGTGCCTCATTGTTTGCCAGGGAAACCCACCTACTATGGGTTTTACCCAGATTCCTGCAGGCTTGGGAAATGGTAAAAACTGAAGCACAATCAAGCTGTTGTTCCTCCTATAAGAGGCTCAGTTCCACTGTTTGTTCAACTTTGGAATAACAACAAGAGCCTAGTTAATCCAGCAAGCACAGCATCAATGTAAACAAAGGCTTTATTAATAGGAGTATGCAAATACAAAACTTTGAAATGCTGATTCTACCTCATTGCAACTCCCCACTTAATGAAAAGGCAGAAGTGGAAAGAGGCAGTTTCCTGTTTCAACTCTTCTTAGTAAAACCGCACAGGATACAGCATGCTGTCTCATACATCCATTGCACTGCACACCCTGGTCTGTCTGCTGGGCATGCTGATTTCTGCTTATTTATAGAATCCATTACATTGGTTACATGTAGCTTCGACTTCATCTCCCTCTAAACTCAGCTTAGACAGCAGCATTTCCAGTCCTTTATTCTACATACATACACATATATAGTCTTCCAGCATTTCCCCATGAAGTTACAAATACTTGCGACAGTGTCCAGTACAAGTTGGACATTTAAACACCACTCCCTGCCACTGTCTTCTGATTCCAGTATGGCTAGTTTCACATCTTGCTTGTGCAGCGAGTGACTCCTGGTATTGATTCTGATGCTAACTGGGGAGCCACAAGGGGAAAACCCTTTACATAGGTGCAGAATACTGGGCAGTTCTTAGTGGTATGGCATAGTGTATGCTGAGGCATGTGCAGGTGAAATGGCTGAGGGCAAAATACCCTGGAAACCTCTTTAAATTACTTTCTGTTGCCTCATTGTTATAAATATCTATATGATAACTGTAAGCATTTTTATTCCACATTCTTTTCTTCCTACGCCCCCACTGGAGCTCTTCTCAACAAGCCCCTCTCCTATTTTTATGTAATTTTTGTGTGTTTCCTCTGAGTTTAGTTGGAATTTCTTGTCTAAGTATGAACAGGAGGCAATTACTAGAACATGGGCAATTTACCAGTGACTATACCACTGGAGAAAATAACAACACCCCTACTCCAGCAATCAGTAATTACTAATAGCTCCTAAGGCAGGGTGGGGCCTCTTGACTCACTCATCTACCCATGGAGAAATGTTGAAGGACCTAATCTTGTTCAGCTTACCACAGAAAATCTTAGGAGTACAGTGTAGGTGGATCCCACAGTGTTTTCCTGGAGGCTAATGTTCCAAGCATGAGGTGGTGTACTGTTTGAGGTTAACTTTGGTGTTGACAGGGGCTGATCTGATTCATGGCCAAGGCAATAGTGTGCAGTTAAAAATTTTTATCCAGCCTGTAGTGGCATATGTAAGTTTTGTTAATCCAGCTTGAATTGGAATATTGACAATGACAGAGGTTCAGGAGAAAGATGGCAAAACTGTATTTGGAAGAAACAAAACCAACATTTGAGACAAATGTATTAGAGTCAGAATACAGGGCATAAGTCATATCCCTTGTAGGCTGGAGCAACTGCAGCTACCCAGACCTGCTCAGGTCCATCATTCTGACTCAGTCAAATCATGGGAATTAACACTATTTTTCTTTAGGCTGTGCTTTATTGCATGGGCCTTTTTTGACTTCTTATTAGAATCTACTTCTGGAATTTCTGAAAACTCAGACATAAAGGGAGCTTCTCTTTTTATATGAGTAGAGTAAAAATGTCATTCAGTATCTAATTAAAAGCAACGGAAAATGATTCCTTGGTTCTGATATTTTTACTTTATATCTGCCATTTGAAACACAGGAAAACCACTCTGAATAAAGTCCAATGAACTTCATCATTGCCCTTCAAATGTTTATTCTGTCGTATTTATATCTATTATTTTCATCTCTCCCCAGAACCCAAAATTATACTGAATGCTGTCCCCTAGGGTAAGATGTCTTCTTCACACCAGCAGAAAAGAGCAATGCAGAAGTTCTGAGCAAGATACCCAGAGTTTGAGACATTTACCATCCTCATAAAATCTAGCTTTTATTAATAACACAATTTAATAGAGTTAGAATTTTATTTCCTTTAAAATTTCTTATGGAAATTTTAAATGATGTGCATTTTTAATCTTGGCAACAAATAAACAAATATAAGAAAAAGAAGAAAAGAAATCTCCAGAGCAAAACTTGTTTTCTGATTTGGTGGCTTAGTTTCTGTTCAGTGTTAAAACTGTATTGATGAGCCCTTAATTGCTTGGTACAATGTTTCCCAGAACATTTTTTCTTTTCCTCTTGACATACAAACTACTGTGACAGATGGTGATAAACGTGTTGAGGGCCAAGTCAATTTTGACAGTTATGAAAGCTGGCCTCCTGTGACTGTGATACAATTTTTTTCAAATATAGGTCATCATGTACTTCAGACATGGGTAATGTTGCTTTCCTTTTATCTAACATATTCCTTACTTATTTCTGATATCTAAAAGTGACCCAAACTTTGACTTTGTTAATTTTGGGTTTTATTTGGCTAAAGAAAATTATAACTTTCTGGATCCTAAAAATAATGAATGGATATAGGTGAAGTCTACAGTGTTAGTGGTGATGAATGGCCTGAGATTTTCAGTTTAAGAGCTTGAAGATCACCTGTCATAGTTTCATAGATGCTGGATAAAGACACTAATTTACTTCTTGGTCTCAGGTAAACAGGTTTTTATTAAAGAGATGGCAGCAGCCAGCATGATTTCAGTTTTGGATTGATTCTCTGATTTCCTCAAGGAGACACTAAAGGATGAGCTGGTACCCATTTCTCCAGAGAGTTGTGTGATGATAGAAGAGCTCTGTGATTAATTTACTTAAATCTGCTGCATGCAGTGAAAAAGAATCTTGACAGTTCCTCTGTTTAGAAGAGGGACATTCTATCTCACAAGACTGCTTGCTGAATAATCCTTGAAAATGAAATTTGGGTAAAAGGTATAACACTGCCTTGCACCAAGATGTGTAGGGACACTAGACACCTCTGTTGATGATTGAATTTTTGGGGATCTCTTTGAGCTGCTAATTGGTAGGGTTGTTTTCCTGGGAGAAGGAGCTAGGATTACTTGCATAATATCTGCAGAAGATCAAGCCAGCCAACATTTCAGTAGACTGTCTCCAGGCCCACTCTACTGAAGTTATAGACAAAGAAGTGTCATGGTGAGTATATTCCTGATGTATTCCAGGAATGACAAAATCAAACAGGAGTATAGTAGAAGGTGGTGACAAGTGAGCCACATGTAATCAAGTGGTAAGCTAACTATTTAGTATGTCTCTCACCAACCACACCCAAATGCACCATCTTTGATTTACACAATTAATCTTTTGATTGTGTAAAATTTTTGATCTTTTGGTTGTGTAATGAGAAATTAAATTATAAAATGAGAAATTAAAACTCTTCCAAAGCCGCTCAAGTGCAGGAATTTTCCAGATTTTGATTTTTCCATCTTTTACAACTCTATCAATCCTAATGAAATAATAATTATTTTCTTTCTAACTCTTATTATCCTCCTGAAATATACAGATGAGTTCCCATACAACCAACAACTCTCACTTTTTATTTAAATACCATTAATGAGCACACACAGCTGAGAAAGAGTACATAGCCAGAGTAAAATGCCAGCAAATGTGTTCTATAAATGGGACTCTGGTTAACTCAAGTTAGATCAGCAGGGTCACTTATGAGGATTTCCCATATTGATCTCATGTGCTGCTTCTATAAATTGCGAAACTCAGACACAGAAGAGAAGAATTTAATTTCTAATAAAAATTGCTGGCCAATTTCCTAT
Organism: Sigmodon hispidus; assembly: GCA_004025045.1. Taxonomy (NCBI): domain Eukaryota; kingdom Metazoa; phylum Chordata; class Mammalia; order Rodentia; family Cricetidae; genus Sigmodon; species Sigmodon hispidus. Next base: position 26,790 of record PVIH01010404.1, on the reverse strand, counting down.
GTTGATATCTTATACATTTGAGAGAAAAGTGATGTTAACTACTTAAAGATAATGATTGCCTCAGAGTAACAATTAAATCTACATTTTGTCCTCATATTTTATCATGAGACAACAAACTCACACATGAGTAATAAGATACCTAATAAAGGGATAATATAAAAAATATAAAGAACTCATAAAACTAGATATCAAGAAAACAAATAATCCAAATTAAAAATTGGGATACAGGTTGAATTTTTATAAGAGGAAATTGAAATGGCTGAGAAACACTTAAAGGAAAATTCAACATCCTTAGCTGTCAGGAAAGTGCAAATCAAAACTATTTTGAGATTATATTTTATGCCTATCAGAATGGCTAAGAGCAATAACACAAATGACAGCTCCTGCAAACAAGGATGTGGAGCATAGGGAACATTCATCGACTGATGGAGGGAGTGCAAACTTTACAGTCACTATTGAAATCAATGTGATGGTTTCTCAGGAAGTTGGAAATAGATCTACTTCAAGATTCAGCTGTATCACTCTTGGACATACACCCAAAGGATGCTTCATCCTACCATAGGGACTTATGTTCTTTGCTGCATGTTAGTTCCAGGTCTGAGAGCAAGTACACTCTAACAAGGCCACACACTAGAGTTTATTTAAGAGAGGAGTGAAGAAACAGAGGAGCAGGACAGAAATCAGAGAGGGGACAGAGAAGAAGCTCTTAAGGGAAGAGGCGTGCATGGGTGTGTGTCATGGGTCCAGGGAGGTGCTTCCATACGCAGTGCCTCAGGGTTTATGTAGCCACACCCAGGGGCGTGCCTCCATGCAAGGTGCATCCCATCTGAGACAGTAGGCTCAGCTTTGTGGAATGACAGGAATCCTTACACTGCTGCAGTGATAATAGCCAGATATTGGAAACAACCTAGATGTTCCTCAACAGATGAATGAATAAAGAAAATGTAGTACCTTTACACAATGGAATGTTTCTCATCTTTTAAAAATAAAATTATGAAATAAACAGGTAAATGGATGGAACTAAAACAACTTATTTTAGGTGAGGTTTCCCACCCAGATCCAGAAAGACAAATATGGTATGTGCTCACTTATGTATGAATATTAACTGTTAAGTCATTGATAGCTAAGCTAAAATCCATAGAACCATACAAGTTATGTATAGAGTAAAGGATAAGGTGGGACATCTGGTAGGAAGGGAAATAGAATAGATAGCTATGGATAAATTGGAGGCACTGGAACGGGAGGATCAAGTAAAAATGGGGAGGAGGAGGGTACATGGGAAAGAATACAAAGACAGATAAAATTAAGGGTCACTTTAGGGTGGAATGGAGACTAAATACAGTAGAAGCTTCCTAATATATATATATATATATATATATGTATATATATAAAAGCTATCAAAATGAAAATTGCCAAATAATGGGGGAGGCAGAGCCTCAATGGGACATCTCTTGTCATCAAATGAAACTTCCAGTACTGGGGTTGGGTTATATACAGCTGAGCAATTGACCAAAGGGTCCCCATGGGAATTCCCTAATAAACCAGTCTATTGCCAAAACTATAGGTTGTTCCCCATAAACTGATGACAAGGCCCCATTACTGAAGACAACACCTACATAACTCATTGGACATGGAGAAGTCCACCTAGTGGCTACAGAGAGCCTTTACCCTTACATGCTAGTTTCTTTGGCACAGAAGCTCAGCTGCATGCTACCAAAGACAAATATAAACACAAACACAACTTAAACCTGTTGGTCTACTATGGTGTACTGCCTGAAAGACATGCTAGTGCAACTGTGGCTCACAGCTTGTAGGGGTACCTGACTAATACCTGATTTAAGTTAAGGATGTTCCTATGAGTGAGTACCCATATCCAATCAAGAACCCTAGACTAGATATCCCAGAGACCTGGGATAAAACCAAACACTACTATTCTAAAAACAAACAAAAACCAACAACAAAAGTAGAAATAAAATGACTCTTGGTGACAATGTGCTCTATTAATAGATCAGTATTCCTTACCAGAGAAACTTCCTCCTACAATAGATGGGGAAAAATTCATAGACTGAAGCTAGAAATTATGCAGAAAGTGGGAGGCCTTGAAACCCTCAGCACTAAATGAGATGTCTCTATCAAGTAGACCTCAAACCCAGGGACTTCGAGAACCTTACAAAAGAGAGGACAGAAAGAATGTAAGCGCCAGAAGGGATGGAGGACACCAAGAAAACGGGCCCTCTAAGTCAACATGAAAAAATCTCTTATGAACTCACAGAGACTAAGGCATTATGCATAGGGCCTGCACATGTCTCCACTATCTTCTCTGAATAAATGTTATGGCTTTGAGTTCAGTGTTTCTATGAGACTTGTTTGTGTGTGAATGAGTGGGTCTCTGTTTCTTGTGCCTTCTCTTGGGATCTTTTTCTTCTGTTGGTCTGTTTTGCACAATTCCAATGTGTTAGTTTTTGTTTTATCTTATTTTATTTATTATTATCCTCCTAAAGCATGTTTGTCTTTTAGTGAAGGTAAAAAAGGGAGTGGATTTGAATGAGAGGGGAGGTGAAGAAGAACTAGGAGGAACAGAGGGAGGAAAAACCATAATCAGGATATATTATGTCATAGAAAATATCTTCAATAGAAGGAAAACTATACATGTAGAGTTTAAGTAATTAATATCAAGTGAATTCCAGGCAATACCCATGAGCCTCTTCCTAACCTAACTCTTGTTGAGATCTTTTTTTTTGTTTGTTTTTTACTTATCATTTACCACTGTGTATTTATCCTGTGTTTAGATTTCCTGCAAATGCATTGGGCTACTTGTGTTCTTCCATGCCTTGCTTAATGTGCTCTCATGGTAATTTTTGAGATTCATCAACTTTATGTGCTTATTCCTTTTCATGACTATGTAGTTTCTCATTGCACACAGATATCATAAATGATTTTATGCATTCTACTATGATAGGTACTAGTTCTATATTTAGACCACTATAGTCAATTTTGCTATAGCTGTTTTATCTGCATGCCATTTTAGGTGTTATAAAGACATATTGTAAACTATTTAAGTTTATTAGAAATTTAGAAGGGCTGAAGATATGGCACAGTTCATAAAGCCCTTGTTTCATAAATGTGGGGACTGAGTTTGATCTACAGAACCCATGTTTAAAAATGTCTTCTGTGGTGGCATGCATCTGATCTCAGTGCAGGAAGAAGAGACCAGAAGATCCCCAGGCTAAATGTCTAGTCAGTCTTGTCTAATTGATGAGTTTCAGATCAATGACCATCTCAAGCAAGAACAACATTCCAGATGATGACACCAGAAGTTTTTCTTTGACCTCTTATATTTTTGGTTGTGATCCTAGCCTTTAATGGCGGAGCCATCTCTCTAGCCCTCTTTGACTGTTATATACATGTACATTCATGTACGTGTAGGCTTCTATACACATGAGCATACATGTACATGCAGTAAAATAGTAAAGAAAAATTGGTTTCTTGGAAGGTTTCTCAGTCAGTGACATACTTGCCTCACAAGCTTGAAAACCTGAGTCTGATACCTAACCCCAGGTAAGATGCAGGGCACAGTGGTACACACTTGTAATGTCAGTCATGGTGTGATGGGCAGCAGAGACAGGAAGATCTCTGATGTGGGAACCTACAAATATTCCAGCTTGTGGAATCCCATTTTGTGGAATCCCAGCTTGTGGCTTGTTTCCATTTTGACTCAATGCCAGAGAATCTGAGCTTGTTTTTTCCCCCAAGGCTGCATAATAAGATGCTTTCACCAAAGGCATGGTTATCAGGTGGCTTATGCTTGAGAACTGAGGAAGAATTTACACCTGTCTGTACTTGCCTCTCCCCTTTGCTAGAGTACAAAAAGACCAGGAGTAATAAATCTTGGCTGCTGTTACATTATTCACTCACAGCCCTCCTAAATTTAAATATTCTGTACCCATCTAATTCTTTCCGTCTTGTAATTTCTAATCCACACTTTCTTCTTCAAGACTGTACTAAACATTGTGATGGCAACTGACACTCTAGAAGCTCGCTGCCTAGTTAGTTTGGCCTATGAGGTTACATTCCAGGCCTTAGAGAAGGCACCTGGGAAATGACACCCAAAGTTGTCCTCTGATCTCCACACACTTGTGCAACAATGTCCACACATAAACCTGTATCTGCCTACATATTACCCTCTTTCTCATGCATGAATGCATACAAAAATTTCATGTAATTGTGATAATCATGTTTCAAATACCTCAAAACAATATTTGATTTGGATCTATTGCATGAAACAGGACTAATTAATATAGCTTTAACTGAAAAGTTTCATTGCACATCCAGGATTAGAGCCCATTCTGGTAATTTCACCTTCATTTGATGACTTCTGTTAAGATTCTGTCCCATATCTGGTCATGTTTGATGACACTGGTTTAAGACTTCAATGGGTCAATTTTAGGGCTAGGGAACATAACTTGATCTATTATACATGTTGCATGTCAGTATTTTCAAATTTCACAGAATGATGCTATCAAGTTACAGTTTTAATTTTTTTATCAAAGAGATTGGGTATGTTTCCTACTTGTAGATTTGGTCACCTTTAAGCATAACAATGCAAAACACTGAATAAAGAAGGCAAGGCAGTAGGTTAAGGGTATTTACCACCAAGCTTGATGACCCAAGTTTGTTCTAAAAACACCCAGACAGTTGAAGGAGAAGACTGTGTCCTTCAGCTGTCTTTGACATCCACACATACAAACACAGACACAAAGAAGATACATATATGTATATATATACACTTTCATATGTATACATATATAAAAATCAGAATATAAATGCACTGGCTGACCTAACCTCTTCCCCTCTTTCAGTACCAGTCCCCATTCCCCATCCTCTGTCTCTATTTGCTGTTTTAATCCTGTTTTCTTTGGACCCCCTTTTATATCATAAACTTTTATTTATTTCATGTTTCAGCTATGGTCTCCAATCTGTGGCTTACTTATTTAAAGACATGCTGAGTGTGAGCAGGTCTGTGAGTCTGAGGTCAACCTGATGCAGACTGAGAATGTCTAGCCAGGGTGACAGTGACAGAAAACAAAATACAAATAAGTATTTCTTAAAGGTAGCCCACCCACCCAAATTCCTGAACACCTCCTTTATGGCTGACTTTTTATATCTTGTTAAGTGACTCTTCCCTGCTTGGAGGTATGATTTTTTTTTCCTCTATATTGTTTTTTAGAATCTTAGGATTTTACTTTTCTCTTTTAAGTAGCTTTTTATGCCTGGGATTTTGGTTGCTGCCATTTATTTTATTAGGTGTAAATTTTGCTTTTTTTTCAATAAAGAAAATCATTTTTTCAGCAGTGTTTATCGGAAATTCTACTTCTTGCATAAAGGCCTGTAGCAATATTCTTGTTGTCCATAAAGTGTCACAATAGACAAAAATCTTCTGCTTCCCAAAGAAAAATGATGAGTGCTTTAGATATGTCTTGTTAGTCTCAGTCAGTTTTACAAATGGTTGATTTGTCAGTCACAAAGCTGTGAGCCACGAAGTCTAAGGAGCAGGCTTGAACTTCCAGATACCCTGTGGAGAAGGAGGGATTCAAACTCAGATCTCCGTGTCAATTAATAATCAATTAATTACATTATATCTGGGCTTATTTAATACATTGCTATTGAGAAATCTCTGTGTTCTCTTGAGAACACCCCCACCCAAATGAAGCAATGTCACAGCAAAAGGAAGAAAAAATGAGAAAGCCCAAATCATCTGCCTAGAAGTTACTTTAAGCAGTGAGGTAAAACATGTAGTCCTGTCTATGGCTGAATTGAGTGAACTTTTTATACAGTGATTTACTTGCTTGAAGAAATTGCACTGTGAGACTGATGCCTTTGAAACTCAGAATCATGTCCAGAGTGGAATCAAAGGTAGGCAGATTCCCGCTTCGGGGCTGCCACTCCAGAGAATCCCACTCTAGGGCCAGGGTCATACCCAAGGTTCTGATCTCAGACTCTTGCTAGCAGACAGGCCCTAGGCTTCACCTGGGAGGGGCCTTGCTCAGTGACCTCTAAGAGAAGGGACTTCCCATGGCTGGGCCCTTCCTCCAGGGTCAACTGCATCATCAGAGATGGACAGATGCCTTTGAAACCCAGATCTGTGTCCAAAGCAGAGTCAGAGATCATGTAGACCCCTTGCTTAGAGATAACAGGAGACACTCAAGCCTTCTAGCCACAACTGACTAGGAGCTGACTAAGTGTGAACCACTGAAGCCATGGGCAGATGTCAGTGCAAGAATACATATGAAAATACAAAGAATAACAAGGCAATATCAGAAGAAACTGATGGTTCCACACTACAAGACCTGAACAGAGCAATGAAGAGGAAACAGAAGGAAACAACAGCAGAAACACCTTTATGAAGATTATTGAAACCTTCAAAGAAGATATAAAAATTCCCTTAAAGAAATAGAAGAAAATGCAAACAAATAATTGGAAGAGATGAACAAATTCTTGAAAGAAAACCAAGAAAAGGAAAACCAAAAAAAGAAAAATATTCGAGGAACTAAAAATTCAAATAGAAGCAATAAAAAAGGCATAAAATGAGGCAAAGGCAGAATTAGAAAATATGAAGAAAAGAGCTAGAACTACAGATACAAGCATAACCAACAGAATCCAAGAGATAGAAGAGAGAATCTCTGGAGTGGAAGACTCAATAGTAGAAATAGATATATCAAAGAAAACACTAAAATGAAAAGAGCCATAACACAAAATGTTCGGGAAATTTGGAACACAATGAAAAGGCCTTACCTGAGAATAACTGGAATAGAAGAAGAAGAATACCAACTCAAAGGCACAGATAATATATTTAAAAAAATCATAAAAGAAAATTTTCCCAATCTAAAGAAGGAAATGTCTATAAAGATACAAGAAGCTTACAGGACAACAAATAGATTTGAACCCCCCCAAAAGTCTACCCACCACATAATAATCAAGCCACAAAGCATACAGAGAAAAGCAAAAATTGTAAGAGCTGCAAAAGAAAAGGGTCACCTTACCTCTAAAGGCAGACCCATCAGAATAAAACCTGACTATTCAATAGGAACAATGAAAGCAAGAAAGTCTGGGTCAGAAGTTATACAGACACCAAAAAAAACATGACTGCCAACCTAGACTACTATACCTAGCAAAACTATCCATCACCATGGATGGAGTAAACAAGATATTTCATGACAAAGTCAGACTGAAACAATACCTAACTCCCAATCCAGCCCTTCAGAAGTGTTAGAGGGAAAACTCCAACCTAAGGATCCCAGATACACCCATGACACTACAAACATTAAATAATCCCACAGAAAAAAAGTCCAGAGAAAGGTAATACTTACAAACTACCACCAAAAATAGTAGGAAATATTAATCAGTGATCACTAATATCCCTTAATATCAATGGACAAAATTCACCTGTAAAAACATACACGCTAACAAAATGGATACAAAACAGAAACCATCCTTCTGTTGCATACAAGAAACACACCTCAACCTTAAAGACAGACACAGGCTCAGAGTAAAGGGCTGAGAAAAGATTTTCCAATCAAATGGCCCTAAGAAACAAGCTGGTGTTGTCATCCTACTATCTAACAAAGTAGACTTCAAACTAAAATCAATTAAAAGAGACTGAACATTACCTATTTATCTGAGGAAAAATTGGTCAAAAGGAGATTTCAATCCTGAATATTTATGCCCATATTATAAGGGCACCTATCTATGTAAAACAACAACAACAGCAACAACAACAACAACAACAAAACACAACTAAAGCTCAAATCTCACGTCAAATCTCACACCCTAATAGAGGGAGACTTCAATATCCCACTTTTAGCCTTGGATAGGTCAACCATACAGAGACTCAATAATGAAATAAGGAGTCTAATAGAGGTTATGATGCAAATGGATTTCATAAATATTTATAGAAGCTTCCACCCAAATGCAAAGGAATATACATATTTCTTAGCACCACGTGGAAATTTTTCTAAAATTGACCACATAATCAGTCATAAAGCAAATATAAATAGATACAAAAAAATGGAAATAACCCCTTGTATCATATCAGACAACCAGGGCCTAAAGTTAGAGTTCAACAGCATCAAAAAATCACAAAAAGCCTACCAACTCATGGAAACTAAGCATCACTCAACTGAACAACCTCTGGGTCCCAGAAGAAATTAAGAAAGAAATCAAAGTCTTCCTAGAATTTAACAAAAATGAATCCACAACACACCCAAACTTTTGGGAGACACAATGAAAACAGTCTTAAGAGGAAAATTCATAGCATTAGATGCCTATATGAAAAAACCTAGAGAAATTCCACACTAGAGAACTAACAACACAGCTGAAAACCTTAGAACAATTAGGAGCAAACTTACCTAGAAGGAGCAAGTAGCAGGAAATAATCAAACTTATAGGTGAAATCAATACAATTCAAACAAAAAGAACAATACAGAGAATAAATGAATCAAAGAGTTGCTTCTTTGAGAAACTCAACAAGATAGATACAACCTTATCCAAAAAGCAAAAAGAGAGAGTAATCCAAATCAACAAAACCAGAAATGAAAAGGGGGACATAACAAAAGAACCCACATGAAATCCAGAGATTTATCTCGTCATACTATGAAAATCTATACTCCACAAAAATGGAAAACCTAAAAGAAATGGACAGCGTTTTGGACAGGTACCATTTCCCAAAATTAAATCAAGATCACAATAAATACCTAAACAGACCTATAAGCCTAAAGGATATTGAAACTGTCATTAAAAGCCTCCCAAGTAAAAATAGCCCAGGTCCAGATGGTTTCAGTGCAGAGTTCTACCAGACTTTCAAAGAACTACTACTACCAATACTGCTCAAACTGTTTCACACATTAGAAACTGAAAGATTATTGCAAAGCTCCTTATATGAGGCCACAATTACCCAAGCCATTCAAAGACACAACAAAGAAAGAAACAAATTTCCCTCATGAATATTGATGTTAAATTCTCAACAAAATTCTGGCAAACTATATATAACATACAAAAAAATGTCATCCATCAAGACCAAGTAGACTTATCCCAGAAATGCAGGGATGGTACAACATATGAAAAACCTTAAATATCACCCATCATATAAATAAACTGAAGGAAAAACCCCCACATGATCATATACTTAGACGCTGAAAAAGCCTTTGATAAAAATCCAACACTCCTTTATGATAAAAGTCCTGGAGAGATCAGGAATACAGGGAAAATAACTCAATATAATAAAGGTGATTTACAAGAAGCCCACAGCCAACATCAAACTAAATGCAGAAAAACTCAAAGCAATCCCATTAAAATCAGGAACTAGAGAAGGATGTCTTATCTCCCCTTATCTATTCAATATGCTTCTTGATTTTTTAGCTAAAGCAATAAAAACAAAAAGATATTAAAGGGATACAAATTGGAAAAGAAGTGGAACTATCTTTATTTGCAGATGACATGTTTGCATACATAAGTGACCCACAAAATTCTACCAGGTAACTTCTAAAGCTCATAAACACCTTCAGCAGTGTAGCAGGATACAAGATTAACTAAAAGAAATCAATAGCCCTCCTATACACTAAAGATAAAAGGGCTGAAAAAGAAATAAGGAAAACATCACCCTATATAATAGCTGCAAATAACATTAAATACCTTAGAGTAACTATAACCAAAGAAGTAACAAATCTATTTGACAAAAAACTTTAAGTCCCTAAGAAAGAAATTCAAGAGGATAGCAGAAAATGGAAAGCTCTCCCATGTTCCTGGATAGGTAGGATCAACATAGTAAAAATGGCAATTTTACCAAAAGCAAGCTACGGATTCAATGCAATCCCCATTAAAATCCCAACACAATTTTTTTTTACAGACCTGGAAAGAACAATACTCAATTTTATTTGGAATAACAGGAAAGCCAGGATTGCCAAAACAATTTTGCTCAACAAAAGAACCTCAGAAGGCATCACCATCCCTGACTTCAAGTTATACTATAGAGCTACAGTAATAAAAACGGCCTGGTACTGGCATAAAAACAGACTTGTGGATCAATGTAATCAAACTGGAGATCCAGACATTAACCCAAAAAACTATGAACATTTAATCTTTGACAAAGAGGCCCAAAATATTCAATGGAATAAAGATAGTATATTTAACAAATGGTGTTGGCATAGCTGTATAGTAGTGTGCAGAAAAATGCAAATATATCCAAGCCTATTACCCTGCACAAAACTCAAATCCAAAAGGATCAAAGACCTCAGCAAAAACTTTGCCACTCTGAACTTGACAGAAAAGAAAGTGGGAAATACCCACCAACGAATTGGCACAGTCAACCACTTCCTAAATATAATGCCAATAGCACAGATACTAAGAACAACAATCAATAATTAGGACCTCCTGAAACTGAGAAGCTTCTATAAAGCCAATAAGATAAAAGGACAGCCTACAGAATGGGAAAAGATTTTTACCATCCCTACAAGAGACAGAGGACTAATCTCTAAAATACAGAGAGAACTCAAGAAACTAGAGCCCAAAACCATGAATATCTCAATCAAAAAATGGAATTCAGAACTAAAAAAGGAATTCTCAGCAGAAGAATTTCTAATGCCTGAAAGGCACCTGAAACAGTGCTCAACATCTTTAGCCATCAGAGAAATGCAAATCAAAACAACTTTGAGATACCACCTTACACCTTTCAGATTGGTTAAGGTTAAAGACACAGATGACAGACTTTGCTGGAGAGGATGCAGTGCAAAGGGAACACTCCTCCATTGTTGGTGGGAGTGTAAGCTTGTTCAGCCATTCTGGAATGCAGTTTGGCAGTTTCTCAGAAAACTGGGAATCAATCTACCCAAGGATCCAGCAATACCACTTCTGGGTGTATACCCTAAAGATGCACATTCACACTCCAAAATCATTAGGTCAACTATGTTCATAGCAGCATTATTCATAATAGCAAGAACCTGGAAACAACCTAGATGTCCCTCAACTGAAGAATGGATTATCAAACTGGTACATCTGCACAATGGTGTGCTATGCAGCAGTAACAAAAAAAAAATGATATCCTAAATTTTGCAGGCAAATGGATGGATTTGAGTACATCTTGAGTGAGGTATCACAAATCCAGAAAGAGAAGCAGGGGATGTTCCCACTCATTAGTGGACTTTAAACAAAATTAAAGCATTCCCAAGCTGCAAACCACAGTCACTGAACAGCTTGGGCTCTGAATCACCTTGAACTGGCAGTTTGGAGTTCATTTCCTCCAGAGGAACACCTGACCAAGTCTTGATGTTGGGGTGAGAAAAGTGGATTTGCCTGGAGTGGATGCTGAACTAAGCTACCTTGGGACTTTGGGACCTTCTGCCCTTGCTGGGGAGGAGATAAGGAGAAGGGGAGAAGAGAGAATGACTGGGAGGGGTGGGAGTGGGAAGGGAGTTTGAATAAGGGGATACATGGATAAAATATGAGACTTCATTTATAATAAAAAAAGGAAAAATAAAGAAATTGCATCGTATACCCATACAGAGCACAAGATTGCAAGGTAACAGACTCAAGAAGTAGTTTAAAACAGGTCTGTGTTGTTACTGCTGAGTAGTACTTCACTATGTAGATGTACCAAGTTTGTTAATTCATTCTTCAGTTGAGGAGCATCTAGGTTGTTTCTAGGTGGTTCTTGCTATTATGAATAATGCTGCTATGAACATAGTTGAGTTAATGCCTTTGGAGTGTGAATGTGCATCTTTAAGGTATATGCCCAATAGTGGTGTTGCTGGATCCTTGGGGAGATTGATTCCCAGTTTTTTTGAGAAACTACCATACAGCATTCCAGAGGGGCTGGACAAGTTTACTCTCCCACCAACAATGGAGGTTTCCTTTGCTCTGCATCCTCTCCAGCATAGGCTGTCATCTACATTTTTAATCTTAGCCATTCTGACAGGTGTAAGATGGTATCTCAAAGTTTTGATTTGCATTTCTCTGATGGCTAAAGATGTTGAGCACTGTTTCAAGTGCCTTTCAGCCATTTGGTTTTTTTTCTTTCATTTTTTATTATGAATAAAGTCACATTTTATATCCTTGTATATCCTTATTCAAGGTCCCTTCCCCCTCCCACCCCCTTCAGTCACATTCTCTTCTCCACATCTCTCCATCTCCTCCCCAGCAAGGGTAGGAAAACCCAAGGTCCCAATATTGTTCAGTTCAGCATCAAATTCTGGCAGATTCAGTTTCCTCACCCCAACATCAAGACTGAGTCAGGTGTTCCTTTATTATATTTAGGTATTTTCCCTGTATTCCTGATCTCTCCAGGACTTTTATTATGAAGGCATGTTGGATTTTGTCAAAGGTTTTTTCAGCATCTAAGGAGGTGATCATATGGTTTTTTTTTCCTTCAATTTGTTTATATGATGGATGACAATTACAGTTTTCTGTATGTTGAATCATTCCTACATTTCTTGAATGAAGGCTACTTGATCATGGTTAATAACTTCTTTTATATGATGGTGGATTTGGCTTGCCAGAATTTTGTTGAGATTTTTTTGCATCAATATTCATGAGGGAATTTGGTCTATAATTTTCTTTCTTTGTTGCATCTTTGAGTGGCTTGTGTGTCAGGGTTATTGTGGCCTCATAAAAAGAGTTTGACAATATTCCCTAGGTTTCTACTATATGGAACAGTTTGAGGAGTATTGATATTAATTCTTCTTTGAATGTCTAGTAAAGTTGTGCACTGAAACCATCTGGGCCTGGGATTTTTTATTTGGGAGACATTTAATGACAGTTTCGATTTCCTTTGGTGTTATAGGACTGTTTAGGTCTTTAATCTCATCTTGATTTAATTTTGGTAAATGATACCTGTCCGGGAAGCTGTCCATTTCTTCTAGGTTTTCCATTTTTGTGGAATATAGATTTTCAAAGTATGATCTGATAATTCTCTGAATTTCCTGGGGGTCTGTTATTATGTGTCTCTTTTCATTTCTGATTTTGTTGATTTGGATACTCTCTCTCTGCATTTTGGTTAGTTTGGATAAGGTTGTATCTATCTTGTTGACTTTCTCAAAGAACCAACTCTTTGATTCATTGATTCTTTGTATTGTTCTTTTTGACTCAATTGTGTTGATTTCAGCTCTAAGTTTGATTATTTCCTGATGCCTATTCCTTCTACGTGAGTTTGCTTCTAATTGTTCTAAGGCTTTTAGCTGAGCTGATAGGTCTCTAGTGTGGGATTTCTCTAGTTTTTTCATATAGGCATCTAGCGCTATGAATTTTCTCCTTAATACTGCTTTCATTGTATCCCATAAGTTTGGATATGTCATGGATTCATTTTTGTTGAATTCTAGGAAGTCTTTGGTTTCTTTCTTAATTTCTTCCTTGACCCAGAGGTGGTTCAGTTGAGTGATGTCTAGTTTCCATGAGTTGGTAGGTTTTCTGTGATTCTTGATATTGTTGAACTCTAACTTTAGACCCTGGTCATCTGAAGACTTTACATTTTAAAGGGCAAATGAACAACTTAAATTCACGGACCCTTATTGTCTTTGAAAGTCTAAACCTGTATCTTACAATGTAGTTTATGGGCAAAAATTATGCCATATTGTTACTATTCAATGTTTAGTGAAATTATACATGAAATCAACATAGTCTTTGTGATAGTAGTACTGAGTCATCCTACTACTTGAAAGTGTCCATGCATCTCCATGAATTGTTAAAAGAACCGGTATAAAGAAGATCAGATGTAACTCTTTTTCAGTGTACATCAATTGAATGTTTCCCATATGCAGGAGGCTGTGTGGAGAACTGCAAACAATCTGGGCTCCCACCTTTTTGAAGTGTATAATGTAATAAGCACTAAGGGTGGGTAGAAGTATAAAGGTCTTTGGGTACTGGAAACAGTCCTGGTGGGTGTTTCAGTTCCCACTGCTGCTCCCTAATTCAACCACCACTGTACCAAATCAACCTTTGCCTATTGGCTTCTAATTGGTCATTCTTCCCCCTGTCCCTTGTATCTTCAGAATCAGTAGCTTGTAGGGCCTATTAATTACCCCAGGATGAAGTCTAAACATTGCATTTGAAGAGCAAATTCCATTTACAACTGCTCAGTTTTTCTCTCAACCCATTCTCTAGGTACCCTGTCCTATCAAACTGTTCTAAGCTATCTTGAGTTCTAAGGACATATTGTCTTACCTTCAAACTTTTTATCTTGCATTCCTCTTTATATAATATTTGATTCCTATTACTGAGCTTTACCTGACTAGTTCGTTCACGTCTTGTAGTCTTCATCTCAATTTATCTACACAGCCAGAAATGGGTTGCTCTTGTTCCTTCACTTCAGCTCCTCCTCTCCAGTCCATTTATCACTGCATCCTGAAATGTAAACATGAAATGTTTTGGCTGTGGACTATTTTACTTTTTGATCATACTTATTAAAACCAGCCTGCAACACCGATGATCTTACGATCTTTCATGGGTGGTAAAATTGAAGACAAGGTACTTTTATTACTTGCTTAAAACCATATACTTAGTAATTCCCAAAGCTAAGATTGAAGCCAAATTTTATGACCTTTTCCTAGGTGTGGCATATGCTAATGACCAGGCAGAGTTACTCAAAATGACATCACCTTGAGGAGACTGGGCACACTCAAGGTGGTGGCTGAAGGCTCAGAGTTTCACTACTTTAAAATGTTCACTCAGATTCATTTTGTTTTATTGTTTCTTCCAATGTTAAAATAAAACCAGTGACTAACTTAATTGACACCAGGTACTTAACCATTTTCTGTCTCTTCTGCTGTTCCTCTCAGACTTCTACTTCCATCCCTGGCGACTTGGAGCAAAGCAATGACAGAAAAGCTCCAGTTTATTTCCAAGGCATGGGATTTGAGAAATGAGTAGAGACTGGATGATGCATCATTTAAAGTGCTGTTTTGATATTGTACAGATTGTGAGCATGGCATGTAGTGTATTTTGATCATTTCCATCCTTCTTTCCTAACTTCTCCCATATCCACTCCCTCTTCCATACCCACCAAAACACTTCCTCCAGTCTATGTGTGCTAACAAATCATTGGCTTTGCAGACATTTTGCAGTATGGTTCATGCGCCAGGCTCACACCTTTAAGGAAAATTTATTCTCTCTCCCCTGCAGCAGCTCTCCATTGCCAATAACTCCTCAGCTGAGGAAAAATGGAAACCCATCTCCCACTTCCATGATGAGATTTGCCTGACATTAACTTTATAATGCCTTACACATGCTGTCAGAATTGTTGGGGTCCATGTGAGTAATTGCCTTGTAGGCAGAAAACAGTTTCTCTGTAGTTGTCTACCACTTATGGACCTTATGATCTAAAGTTTTCTTATAGCTATATTAGATGTTGAACAAGTCTTTCCCTTTTTTACTTTTTATTTGAGAATTTTTTATTCATTTTACATATCAACCATAGGTCCTCCTCTCATCCCTCCTCCTGCTCTCCTAGCCTTCCCCTCTGACCTACCTCCATCTTCTCCTCCAAAAAGGTAAGCCTTCCCATGGGGAGTCATCAAAGCCTGGTACATCCGGTTGAGACAGGTCTCAGCTCTTCTATTCTGCATCAAGGCTGTGCAAGGTGTCCTACCATAGCTAATGGGCTCCAAAAGGCCATCTCATGCACCAGCCATAGTTCCTGATCTTACTGCCAGGGGCTTTTTAAACAGTCCAAGCTACACAGCTGTTTTCCATAAGCAGAGGTCCTAGTTCAGTCCCAGGCAGGCTCCACAGCTGTTGGTCTAAAGTTCATGAATTCTCATTAGCTTAGTTTGGTGGTCTCTGTATAGTTTTCCATTAGGATCTTGAACCCCCCTTGCTCATATAATCCCTCTTCCCTCTCTTCAACTGGACTCCTAGAGCTTGGCTTGGTACTTGGCTGTGGATTTCTACATCTGCTTCCATCAGTTACTGGATGAAGGCTCTATGATGACAGTTATGGTGTTCACCAATCTGATACTGGGGTAGGTAGGCCAGCTCAGACAAAATCTTTCTATTTCTCCAGTTTTATATTTTTAACCCTTTTCTTTCACACTAATCCCCTTTGTTCCCATGAAAAATTTTATTTCTACTATATATACATATATATATATATACACATACGTACATACATATATGGATGCATAGAATAGAACCACTAACAAGGAACAAACGTACAATGCTGTTCTTTCTGAGAGTGGCTTGATTAGCTTAGTGAGATTTACAGTTGCATCAATTTTTTCATAAACTACAAAACTGCATATTTTCTGTATGACTAAGAATTTTCTATTATATATAATTTACATTTATAATTCTATCTATAAATATATCATCTTTTATTCCTCTGTAGTTGGATAGCTATGTTGGTACCATGTTTTAGCTGGCGTGATGTGGAAGTATTTGTATGGTATGCTGATTTTGGAGTTCTTCAGCTTTCTCAGAAATGGGATAGTTGGGCTGTGTATCATTAAACGTATTTTATTTATGAAGCATTGTAACAAAGCTGTAGAAAATTTATAAAATGATGACAAAGTAGCAGTATGGTGGGGACCTTGTAATGCTGCCATCTATAGTGACCATTTTGTCCTGTTTTACTGTCACTATAATTATAAATAACTCTATATTAATGAGTATCACATCAGCAGTCACTATTCTGAGAAATGAATGATATTAAAAAACCCATCCTTGAAACTGAAGCTCTTGCAGAATTGTAGAATTGTGTCATAATGTTATGGTATATTTACATGTTAGATTAGTGGATAGAAATGCCTAGTAAAGGTTGAATCTCCTGTCTTTCCATAGCTTGGGAAATTCACCTGATGGCTGTGCAGTGCCCAGTTAGTAAAGAGAACAATGTTGAGGAGAAGAGAGCCTTGTGAGAGGCACCATTAGATCCCAGAGTGCTGACTGACCAAGGAGATGCATGCACACCTATTTCTGAGTAACCCCAAGCTTATTTTGTTGATACCAGAGCTTTTCTTTTAAGACAAATGCTTCTCATGTTTGCAGTTATTATAGTTCTCAAACTACAAGAGTTAAGGGGCCAGAAGCACAGAAACACATTAGAGGAAGAAACAGAACTTTCACATAGAATGATAATATCCATTTTTGATTAGTTTTCTGGTCACAGACATCTTTATTTCCTACACATTCTTCCCTCAAGCGATCAATGTTAGCAGAGCAAAATATTTGGGTGGATATTGAATCCATTTTTAAAACCACCAAAATTGTTTAATATTTTCAATACTCTTATATTCTGTTTCATCCAATAATAACCATCTGTGAAGTAAACTGTTACCTAACTTAAAGGAAAATATAGATTTCTCTATCTCTCTTTAACCTCTTTACTAAGGATTGATGTTTACATCACAAAGTTAGATTCCAACTTTGAATGGAATCTGTGTTGTTGGTTCTTTTTTTTTAAACTTTTACTGCAATTGAGATAAAATGTTTTACAAGAAAGACAAAAGAATAGAAAGTTCTAGTAGTTGATGGCAGTGCTGTCTGCTCAGTCCATTATGCAATTCTTTTTGGAAATAATGCAGACAAAAGAGAAGTGAAGTTCCAGAGGAGGGAAGTCCACGAGGAACATGAAGACTGGGGGCCTGGGCTTGAGCAAACTTCCAAATAGCTGTTAGCGGATCCTTTGTCAAGTCCCCTGTGTGATTGTTACTTGGCTCTGTTCATCTCCTGACTTTTCTCTCCACCCTGAACAAGAATTAAAAGGAACAAAGAAGAAAACAAAAACAAAAGCCAACTGCATGTGTTTGGTTAGGATAACATCACTTTCAGGGAGAATGGGGTGACCCTAAGTTTGGAAAAGATTATAACAGGTGTCCTGGTAGAGACTACATAAAGCATGTGTGATTTAAATGAGCATTCTTCAAAAGGTACAGCACTTGATTTAAAAACAAAACTGACTCTTTAAAAGTGTCTTGTTTTCAGGCAGTGAAAGAGTAAAGAAGGGGAGTGCACACAGGTCTCTGTCCCGGAAGACAGTACACAGCCACAGAGCTGCCAAATATGTGACTCAGTTTGTAGTTGAGAATGACTATGAGGGTATCTCCAGAGAAGAACATTTTTACTGACAGATTGAGGGATGAAGGTCTCCCCCAGTGTGAGCCTACATCATCACCCCACTTGTTCAGAATCCAAAATAACAACAACAACCCTCCCTCCCCTTACACAGAGACACATACCATGGAAACCCACCTGCTTTCTTGGATCTCATGTCTTTGGATTCAGATGTGAAGGACACCATCAGTTTCTCTGTGTGCAGAATGTGAACCTTCTCAGCCCACTCAATTAAAAGGTCATTTCTGTACAGTGAATCCCCTTTGTCCTTTTTCCTTGGATCATTCTAACAAATACAACAGACAACCAAACAGTTACAGGGCATGCTAACTCCCCTTCCACCCCCTGAACAGCTCAGAGGCCAAGGGAGCACTTGAACTTTTTCAGTACTGACAGAAGAGGGTGCCATTGAACTGGGAATCTTACCCAAATGCCCAGGCTTCATCAAGCATGGTACCATCATTCTTCTTACCTCCAGTCACCCCATGAGTCTGCAGTGACATCTTGTAAAGGATTTAGTTTGTGTTTCTTATATATTTCTTATCCATATATGCTTTGATAAAGAATCTGCTAAATACATTCATTTTAAATTGAATTTTTTTTGTGAGTGAGATGGTTCAACACACAAAGGTGCCAACCAAACAAATCTGAGGACCTACTCTCCATCCCTGCAGCCCACACAAAAGTGGAAGAGTGGACTTAAGATAGTTTTTCTGTGACCTCCGCATGTATGCCCACATGCAGCATGCCAACTCAGACACAGCATGCCCACCACACACAGCATGCCAACTCACACACAGCATGCCCACCACACACAGCATGCCAACTCAGACACAGCATGCCCCCACACACAGCATACTGACCATGTATAGCATACTCACCACACACAGAATGCTTACCACACACAACATGCTCACCACACACGGCATGGGCACCAAACACAGCATGCCCAACACACAGCATTCACACCACAAAAATCATGCCAACTGACACATAGCATGCCCAACACACACAGCATGCCAACTCACATACAGCATGCCCACCACACACAACATTCCCACCACACACAGCATGCCCACTACACACAGCATACCAACTCACACACAGCATACCTACTACACATAGCATGCCCAACACACAGCATTCATACCACACAAATCATGCTAACTCATACACAACATGCCCACCACACACAGCATGGCAACTCACATACAGCATGCACACCACACACAGCATGCCAGCTCACACACAGACACACAAAATAAGTTGAAAACATTGCAATTGGATTCATTATCTTATTGGGTTTTTCTTTCCCCCGCCTTTTTTAGGGTGCTGGATTGAACACAGGGTTTGAGAGTTGTAGACAAGTCCTTTCCACTGAGCTCTACCTACAGTCCTGTGCCATTTTAATTTAAATCTTATTTTTGTGTTTAAGGCTTTTCTGTATTCTTTCTATATGTCGTTTACTAGGTGTGTTAACATGAATACATTTTCCCCCATACCATGGATTAGCTCCTGATTCGCTTAGTATCATTCACAAACATGTTGTCTGTGTCTTGTGTAAAAATTCCTTGTTAGTACACATTATTAAATTAAAAAGGTTAAAGTAGTTTATAGTCTGTTACACTTTTAATCATCTAGAGAATCTGCAATAATAACACTCTCATTTTTGGTGTTTTGTGTAATTTGTGTTTTCTATTTTTTGTTTTGTTTTTGTTTGTTTGTTTCTAATTATTCTGACAGAGATTTACAAATGTCATTTACCTTTTTTAAAAACTCTGTTAAAACTTTTACATTAAACCTGAACCTCATGTTTCCTTTTGAGCATCAATCCACATGACATTTATGCAAGTACTCATCTACTCAGTGGAACTCATCATGAATCCACTTAGGTTTGAGGAATATTCCATGCACTGAGAATGTATCTTTGAGCCAGAAGGCATGTTGCTTCAAAAACAGAAGACTGAAGAAGGAAAACGCTTCCTTCCTTCCTTCCTTCCTGCCTGCCTGCCTGCCTGCCTGCCTCCTTTTTTTTGTTGAAATGGAAAGAAATATCTGGCTGACCTACTTGGCCAGGTGCCCTGTAACATTCCAAGAACAAAGAAAATAGCATCTTCCAGACACGAGAGACTGATGTACATATGAATGCACAGAGACTGTGATAACAGGCACAAGACTTGTCAAGACTCCAAGCAGACAAAATGCCAACACCGAGAAAGGGAAGTGGGCACACTCCACTAGTAGCTGAGAAAAGGGAAATCAAATATCTGGAAAAGAGTGACACTGAGCATATTGACCATGCCCCAGGTAGCCCATGCTTAGGAACAGTTGGTCCATGATCCGTGATGTGTGTGTGTGCGTGTGTGTGTTTTGATATTTTCTTTGTTGCTGTTGTTTGTTTGGGGAGAAGGACAGATAGAGACAGACAGATAGAGAGATACACAGACAGACACAGAGAGACAGAGAAACAAAACACAGATGAGGATCTGGGAGCATCTGGGGCCACTGAATGTGATCAAAATATTCTGTATGAAAAATGTAAATAAAATTTTAAAACTAAAGAAAAGGTGACAGACCAAACCAATCCACTAAGAAAAATTTGGTTCTTATCTCACTAGCAGACATATTTATAGCTTATGTTGCTGCTTTAGCCTCAGCTTAATGCTGAGGAGCATAAACTCAGCTTGCCTTGTGGCTTAAGATAATTCTGCTTTTATCTGGCTGCAATGGGAGGGGCAATAATAACAATTAAAGGATTATCTGGGGAAAATACGTTGTTCAAATTTGATCTTTGCCATAAAATATGCCTCTTAATAGGATAAGAAATGAATTTACTTTTAAAACAATTGTTTTTGGATAGTAGCACTTCAGAGCAAATAAGCCAACAATTGTGGGCTATAATTCAAGTCTGCTCATGTTACTTTGGGCCCCAGATTTCTCATGTGGGAAGTTTCCTTTTCCAATTAAAGTTCCCTCTCTAGGAAAATGCAAGACAGATATTTGGCAAGGATGAAACAGACAATATTCATGCTGGCACTTAACTTTGTCATTCCCAAATGACTGTAACTCTATCTCCATGGAAACCAACATCCTTATTTATTTGGTGGGTAAAGAATGATGTGGGCGTGTATTCAATGCAGGCAAGTACAAAGGTGACTGAGTCCCCGTGACCAGCACCTTAGTGAAGAACAGCCTGGAGGAAAGAACCGGCTTCAGCAGGGTCTGTTGAAAACTCACCAGCACAACACAGCAATGCGGTTAACAAAAGTGGCAGGAGTTGTTTCTGGAGGGACTGAAGTTTGTGTTTTGCCATAAAGAGAGTAAGATAATAACTTCTCTATGGAAATCCAGAACTTTTGTCTATTTTATAACAGGGCTATGTGTATTTTTAAAAAATATATTTTGCTTATATCAACCTCCACCTTCCCTTCCAGTTCCTCCCAGGTCTTTACGTTCTCGTGTCACTCCAGCAGCTTCATAGTTTATTGTCACCCTCCTATCACTGCTGTCCTTATATGGCTGTGGAAAAGTCTGTAGGACATGGGCACGTGGTGCAATCTGTGGGACATAGGCATGTGGCGCAATCTGTGGGACGTGGTACAATCTGTGGGACGTGGACACGTGGTGCAATCTGTGGGACATAGGCATGTGGTGCAATCTGTGGGACATAGGCATGTGGTGCAATCTGTGGGACATAGGCATGTGATGCAATCTGTGGGACATAGGCATGTGGTGCAATCTGTGGGACGTGGTACAATCTGTGGGACATGGACACGTGGTGCAATCTATAGGGCGTGGGCACCTGGTGCAATCTGTGGGACGTAGGCATGTGGTGTAATCTGTGGGACATAGGCATGTGGTGCAATCTGTGGGATGTGGACACGTGGTGCAATCTGTGGGGCGTGGGCATGTGGTGCAATCTATGGGACGTGGTGCAATCTGTGGGACGTGGGCATGTGGTGCAATCTGTGGGATGTGGACGCGTGGTGCAATCTGTGGGACATGAGTACCAAACAAGGGCCATTGCCTGAAGAAAAGTGACTATCTCCACCCCAGTAGCCTTCAAATGCCAAAGTTGCTAGCCTAAGCGTGGGGATGTATGAGTCCTTCCCCCATCTATGTTCCATTTTTCTTGGCTTGATCTTGACTAAGTCGTTCACAGGCAAACACAGGTGCGGTGAGTTCGTTAGTACAAATGGTGCTGTCATCTTCAGAAGACACTAATTTTGATAAGTTCCTTCCCAATCTCTGGATTATGGACACAAGATGTAATCCACTAGATTTGTCTTTGTGCTATTCACAAGCAGTGATTTTGCTGACTACACTGGGTGTTTCCCTGTCCACTTTACTTTAGATAAATCTCAGAACTTTGTAGCCATACGTTTCTGACCTGTTCCGGCCAAGGTCTAGACTTGCGGCCAAGGTCTGGACTTGCAGTCTTGCAGTCAGTTAGTCCCAAATAATCACACAAAGGCTTATATTAATTACAAGCTGCTTGGCTTATGGATCAGGCTCATTACTTGCTAGCTCTTTCAACTTAATCCATTTTTATTAATTTGTGTATTGCCACATGCTCAAGGCTTACCTGTGTTTCTTTACATCTTTCTTTCTTGGGCAGCAGGTCCGAGCATCTCCGTGTGACTCCACCCTTCTTCCCTTTTATCTAGGCTTGGATTTCTCTTCTGCCTATAATCTGGTTGCCATAGGCCAAAACAGTTCCTTTATTATCCAATGGTAATTCATAGCATACAGAAAGACATCACACATCAGAACTTCATAGCTTGAGTCATCTTGCCAAACTCATTTTAATTAACACTTTTTCCTTTGGGTGTTGAATGAGCAAAATCACTGTATTTCATTCTAAGCTTTGCAGAATGTTGCTTTGTAGTCACTGGCTGGTCACACTAACACAGCCTTTGTCATAACTCAGTGCTTTGTTTTGCAGATCTGGTTTTAAAAAATAACAGACAAGGGGCTGGGGAGACGGCTCATTAGGTAAGAGCATTTGCTGCTCTTGCTGAGGGCTTGAGTTCGGTTCCCAGCACCCACACTGGATGGCTCTCGACTGCCTGTAACTCCAGTTCCAGTGAATTCAGCACCACTTTCTGGCCTTCAGAACACTCACACATATGTGGCATAAATTCACATATACTTGTTAAAACTAAAACTTAAAACACCTTACAGACTAAAGAGGTCATATTGATAAAATAGAGAAACCTGTGCTTAGCACCTTTACTTTTAAAGGTAACATGGAATTTCCTGAAGAGTTGTTTTTGACCTATTCTTTTGGGACACTACAGAGAACAGTAGATGCATAGACAGATCCCCTGCCTGCCTCTTAGAAAGCCAGTGCAGCTCTGTGGAGCCTCATGACCCCAGGACTGGCTCGACACACATCCAAGGCTGCTCTATATGTTAGGAACCTCCGTCGAAGCATGCTACCATGAAAGTGGTTCTTCTTGTTCTGCTGAGACTGTATATAAGTTTTTTAAAATTATAAAACAAGGAGGATATTTAACATAAGAGCCAATTACTTGCTGCTTGTCTGAGAAGCCAATAGGCCTACCAGTGAACTCATTCTTAAGTGAGTGAGACAGTTAAATGTTGTTAAATTCATTATTACTTTTAAAATTATAGTTTCTTTAATTATTTCTGTCACAGCAAGAAAAACTTTAAATGGTGAGATATGATTGTTTGCAAACCTGAGTTTATATATAGTCTCCCATTTCTGCTAGCTGTTGTTCACAAAGTGACTGTCTTCATCAAATCCATGTTATGCTAGAGATGTGAGGGAATTTTTCCAAATAAACACACATGCACATCAGAACTCTTCACTACTTCTGTGAGAGGAACATTGCAATTCTCATTTTTCAGGAAGTGAGACAGTCAACAAATGGAAAAGCCAGAACCAAAATCCATGTCTGCTTCTTCTAGAATCTGTGTTTTAGTTGTCAGAAATTGGTGTTTGATAAAAATTTGAGCATAGAATGAAGAACTAAAAGCAAAGAATAAAATGTCTTGGCCAGCAGAGCTGCATCAATTAGTAATGTGCTTGCTATGCTGTGTGTACTAGTCAGGATTCTATAGAGCAACAGAACTTAATAAAGGAATTGTATATATATATATATATATATATATATATATATATATATATATATATATATATATGGGAAATTTCCTGGAACAGTTTACAGGCTGCAGTTCACATAATCCAAAATGTCTGGCTGTAAGTGGAAAGTCTAATAATCCAGTAGTTGCTCAGTCCATGAAGCTGAATGTCTTGGTGGGTCTTCAGTATATGCTGAAATCCTGAAGACATAGGTTCCAATGCCCGTGAAGAAATGAACTTGCTAGCAAGGTGAGAGCAAGGAGGCAATGAGAAACAGCTTTCTTCTTTTGAGTTCTTATGTAGTCTCCCAGCAGAAGGTGTGGCCCAAATTAGAGGTGGGTTTTCCCAGCTCAATGGATCTAAATTAAATGTGTATCTTCCTGCCTCAGATTCAGATTAAAGGCATGTCTTTTCCCAACTCAAAGGATCTGGATTAGAAGAGGATTTTTATAACCTTAGCTGCAGTGAGTTCCTGAGTACACAAGCTATGTCACAGTCAGAATAAATTTTAGTGTTATTGACATAAAATTAAACTGTATTTTAAAAATCATAGAAATAGAAGATTTATATGTATTCTTGCAATATATATGTATATATTATATACATTTTCAAACTAATATAAAAATGAAGATACTGATGTGTTACAATTCCCTAAGCTACTTTACAGCACCCCATTAATCCCTTTTCTAACCTTACACTCACAGCCTCCAATTATCATTTCTATCATTAATTTCTATCATCTTAATATTTTATAAACTTAAAAATGTTAAAAATATGTTTTTCTGTGCTCTTTCATTCAGTCTAACTATCAAATATCCTTTTATTGACATTGTTTTGGATCAGAATTTCATAGTTATGCTGACTTCTAACATGCTTCATAACCTAGGATAACCCTGGACTTCTGATCTACCCCGAGTCAGTTCCCAAGTACAGGGATTATAAGCAAGTATCCAAAGCCTAACTTGTACTACACTTCCTAATAAATTGTTGCTTTTGTGCTGCATATTGTGAGAGTTTATATGTCAACATGACTGGGTCACAGGTTGCTGAGATAGATCATTAAACTTTGCGATGGTTTAAGCAATTTATTTAAAAAATTGTGTTTGATTTAGGATATTTAAATTTTGCCTTACCATTTGTTGAAGTTTCCATTGTATGCACATGAAGTGTTTTTACATTTTAGTTGACAACTCATTTAATGTATACATTTACATATACATCTTATACATTTGTATCTATGTATGTTACCTTTTTCTTTGTTTTAAAATTATATTTAACTAATCGATTTGACACATTTGTATATATATATATATATATATATATAAAATCACATTGCTGAATGGTAATTAATGGATTCAGTGTATATACTCCAGTCTTGTTCTTCCATATTGAGATTATGAGATTTCTTTTTAATCTTCCATTATATATTTCAATGAAGCTCTCCACAAAAGTAAAAAGAAAAGTGTATCTTCCTACTTTAAATTAAGCAAAAATCTCTCATTGGTGTACCCTCCATTTTGGGGATTTAGTTAATCTCAGATGTAATGAAGTTGACAGCCAAAAATAGCTTATAGCCATATAGCCATCACACTGAGTAAACATGAAGATCAATTATTTAGGTCCTCAGCACCCAGTTAAGAGGTGGACAGAGGATGGCAGAGAGAGCCCAGAGGACCAACCAGGCTAGAGGAATCATGAAGCTTCAGACTCATTGAGATACACTGTTTCAAGAGAGTTAGGTGAAGAAGTAGTTGAACAAGACCACTGATATGAGCTTCTGGCCTCCACAGCCCCCAAGGGCCAGAATAGCCCCCACAAGTGCTTATACACACACACATCACACACACACACAAAACACATACACACACACAATATGCCTCAGATCTTATACCACAATATTAAGAATATCACAAGGACAAATTAACACAATATGGACCAATTCTGAAATCTTTTGGTATTTATTTACTATTTATAATGCTTCTGAAAACTTGACCCTACAAGTTTAGGACATTAGCCCCTTTAAAAGATAGAAATGTGCATTACATATACCTGAGTGAGGTATCACAAACTCAGAAAGATAAGCAGGGGATGTACTCACTCATTAGTAGTCTCTAAACAAACAAACAAGAAAAAAAGCCAAGCATGCTCAAGCTGCAAACCATAGCCACTGAACAGCTTGGGATCAGAAACACCCTGGACTGACCCTTCGAACCCCACTCCACCTAGAGGAACACCTGACTCACTCTTGAGGGAGGGGGGACAAAACTGGATTTGCCAGGAGTGGTGACTGAACTAAGCATTATTGGATCAGTGGGACCATGGGACTGTCTGCTGCCTGCCCAGGGAGGGGATGGGGAGTTGCAGAGAGGAAAAGATGACCTGATGTGGCGGAAGGGGGAAGGGACCTTGAATAAGGATATACAGGGATAGAAAAAAAAATTCAGAGGGAAAGCTGAACACAAAGTAATTTTATGTGTAGCAAATTATTTGCATTATCACCCTTGATAAGTCATGCTTATGATTTTTATTTTCTTTATAGTTATTGTTAACTTATCAGCATTTTAAATTCAATTTACTGTTTTTCTTGATAA